>BGPR01004450.1:27667-45181 GCA_013235015.1 Araneus ventricosus | reverse complement strand
AAAAAAAGAAGAGTACAATTAAAATTTTAAAAAATCTTTTCAGTGCACTAACAAATGCGTATTTTTAAAAATTATTTATATTGCTTTTATTTATTGAATTGTAGATTTACATTATTAAATATGCGAGGTCGTTGTTTTGACCTAATTTAAAAGAGACTTATTTATTGACCTAACAAAGTTGATCTTACGTAAAGATTAAAACGTATCAGTAGAACTCATCGAAAGAATTTCAGAGTCACCAGGAAACAGAATTCCCTTCCTTCAGAAGACCTTGTACGTGTTTTCATTTCTTTATCAATTCCTGATCTGGTTCATGCCTTCATCATTTTCTTCTCAGGTTTATCCCTTTCATTTCTTTCTGCCTACGGACAGTCAGAAATGTCTAGTGTCCCTCGCTAGTATTCCCACCCAACAATTCAGATATCGCTCAAATATGATTTGTACTTTCTGTACAGACGAAAGGAAGTATCTGTTCTCACTTGGAGTAAGGAGGCGATTAAAATTCAGCTGGGATTCGATCCGAAGATATTTTCTAGGATTTCAACAAAGAGGCGGATTTGTTAACATTTTCGAACTTACTTGAGTGATATGTGAGTTAATTTGCCATTTCATAGAAAATAAGTTTGGTAAATGACTAAGAAGAGAACTACTTGCTAAGCCAGTAGGATTGCTAACTTTATGTAAAGGATTAATGAAAATTGCAAAGAGTGTTTAGAAATTTAGCTTCAGATCGGTTGTTGATTTGGGAATTAAAAGTTTTAATCTCTTTTATGAGCCAGCAAATCATTCATAGCTGCCTAATGCATTAATGGCAGTGTGATGCATAATGTATATTTTCATCGTGGGAATTTCATTTAAACTAAGAATGCAGCGACTGTAAAATTTAATTCGTTAGTCCATTTATGTTCAAGTGTCAATAAGCATTGAAGTGTTGAAGAAATTGATCTGTTGATGATATTAAAGATATAAATTTATTGTTTTACTCTGCTGCTAAAACACATTACAAATATGTCAAAAAACTTACAGCACAAGCTCAAAAGGCATTTTTTTTCTGTGTGTGAATTATTAATGAGTAAATGCAAAACTGAAAGCAGGTAAGCAATAAGGCACCAACTCTGTCTTCTTTTGAAAAATATTAACGTCAAAATGGCAAAATTAAAAAAAAAACAACAGTGACAATCAGTCGATGAGAAAGGTAATTTTGAGTACTTTTATAAAATTTTTATTGATTCCCGTTTGAAACATTTAGTAGCATAAATATACCAATTTAATCACAGGTTATAAATCAATTCCATAAGCGGAAGTATATGAAATAATTGAGGGAGCTCCCTCCAGATTTTTAACAGAGATATTAAAAAATTCTTTCTTAGATTGACTCTTATATGAGTCCATAAAATAATCCTTACGCAGTTGAGTACAGCTTCCTGAATTATAAAAGAAATTGGAAACTTTCCTCTGAAGAAGTATTTGTTCTTATTTTATCATCTTAAGGAGATTTAAAAAAAAGATGAAATAAGATCTTGGAGAGAGAACGTAGGCGGACTCTGCGCACTTCGCATCGCAAGTGAGGAAGGAAAACAACTTTCAGATGGAACAAAAATAATACTCAATAATCGTCAGCGCCATCTGTGTGTGCAGAGGCGAACATTCGTGGGCTGGGAAAAATTGTATCTGAAGTGTTTCGAGATAAATATATTTGGTGTAATTATCGCTGCGAGGATTGGTATAAAAAATGAAAGGTTTATTTAAAAGGACATAAATATAAGATGAGTCTAGCGCCTTTTGAAATACTCTAACTCTAAAGTTGTTTTATATTAACCCTCCGTTAGGCGCGACTGTTATAAGCTTCAAATTAGTCGCGGCAATCTGTTTTTTTTAATCCCACGAAGTTTAATCTTTAATTTTTATAAATAAATACCTAAAACATATTTATTGTTGTGTCTACTATTTATGCTTCCAATGTCTTGCTTATTTCTTCCCCAATAACCTAATTCTTAACCTACTCAGATATTTCTTGAAAATCGTTCTCGTTTCAAAGATTGTTCTTTGGTCTGAGGGATCAGAATTGTGCTTTACGGTCCTTCGCGATGGATGATTGATACTATAGCTTTGTTAATCCTCACTTTTCGGAACTCTATGAAGATAGGTAAAAATACATTAATCCTCACTTTTCGGAACTCTATGAAGATAGCTAAAAAGGCGTTAATCCTCACTTTTCGGAACTCTATGAAGATAGCTAAAAAGGCGTCAATCCTCACTTTTCGGAACTCTATAAAGATAGCTAAAAATGTGTAAATCCTCACTTTTCGGAACTCTACGAAGATAGCTAAGAGGGCCTGAAACCATTGCCAACTGATTTCAAGAATGAATGTAAAATATATCCAAGCTATCTAAAAGATTGGTCGCGCCTAACGGAGAGTTAACTGTGATCTCTCAATTATCTGAACTAAGTGAGACAAACAATGTTTCATTCACGAAGAAAAGAAGGGGAATGAAAAAACCACCCCTTTTCAACAAAAAAAATTGTACGTTATTTTTCACTATCCTGTTCCGGATATTCTGTTCGGAATGCTGTACAATGTCATGAAGATATCGTAGCAGTATCGTAGAGAATCTTGTGCGATTAGGGAGTCTTCCCAAAAATATGCACATGTGAATAGCTATTTCATAAATAAGTAATATCATATATCGAAGTTCCAATTATTAAAAATGTAGAATCATATGAGCTATCGAAATTATTCGAATTGTTATTGTTCAGACAATGCTGAAAACGCCGACTGACTAACATGGAAACGTCACTTTGCATATGAGTTGGTATTTAGGGGCATTTTTTTAATGGCAATTCGTAACCCGCGAGGACGCGCGTTCCTAACACTTACTCAAGGACGCGCGTCGGTCTTCATAGACCCAGGGCCCTGTTTTTTTAAAAAAACGAGCAAAAATTACATTTAAAAAGAAAATATTTGTTGCACTAGTGTACAGAATATGAAATATTAATGAAATAATTTTCAGATAAATCTCTTCTGGGGAGCGCATTAAATTGAAGAAGATCGATGAATGCTTGTACTTCCAAGGTATTTATGAAAAGGTTGGCTTTCACATCAAAAATTTCCTGAATTCGCCGGGATATAAGTATTAATGCACCATCTGCCTCATCTATAAGCATTTCCAAGACTTTTGAACCGATTATACAACTATTGCTTCACCAAAGTTTTCGGGTAGTGGTATGACGATGTTGTGTGTAAATGTTCTCATATTTTTGAGAGGTTCTTTTTACATCATTTGTTAATTCCACCTATCTTACCGGTTACTACGCCATTTTTTAACTCCAGCCTTCTTCTAAATAATAGATGAACTCACAAATATCCCATTCATTGTCCAATTCCTTTTCCGAATTCAACTTATGATCTCTAACTAATTCAAAAACAACAATTTCTTTATTTTCTTAGTTAATCGATCCTTAATTAGTTGATTTTCAGCAAAAGCTTTTCTAATCTTTACATCTCATATAAGTAGTTTGAATAGCTCTAAATTGTCGCGATCTATCTGTTCACTTCAGCAATCCTACACAGAAACGCGAGTGCGAGCATCGGGCTTTGGAAGCCCGACCGTCTGTTTTCTGAGATAACAAATGCGGGGAAATTCTTGAAATGCCTATTTTAAGCAAATAAATGACCTTGAATGCAGCTACTGTGAATCTGGAATTTTTTCCTTGAGGGGTCCATTTTCTGTAATAAATTCTTCCAGGCATCGGAGGATGCGCGTCCTCCCTGTTAAATTGTTGAATGTAGCTGGTATTGAGCTATAAATATTATTCTTCAAGTATCCTTACAAAATGGATCAATTGGGAGTGAGATCCCCTATTAACTATTTGTACTATCTATCGTGTTATGATCATACAGGACTAGTCATTTTCGTCATAAAGTAGGTATCTCTCAGATGCTACGTTGAATAAAATGCTTCACAATAGCATTAGGCTTGAACCAGGCTTCTAACTCAATCACTTCATCGACATAAAACATGAAAGTGAGTTGACGAGATTTCAAATTAATTGGATTGTGAAAGTAAGTGAGAACAAGGAAGAAATTTCACACCGAAATTTTTTTACAAAAAGATCTCCCTTTCTCTCTTCAGCTTTTCCGCATAATTCCAAATAAAAAAGTTACTAACGTATAGACAGATATGAGTGTACCTCATGAAATTTGACAGAGATCCATAGTTTTGTTGTAAAGACCAAATAACTAATTTCATTTATCTAGCTCTTTGCATTTTTAAGTTATTATTTTCCCCCACCCACCCAGATCGACAGACAGGCATGCAAATTTAATTCTAAAAATATTCAGACAGCTCAGTTTTTCAGACTGGTTGAGATTTACTAAAATCTAAATTTTTGTCGATTAGATTGCGTGGTACATAGGAGTTTTTTGCGTTTTTGTTCTTTGAGCTTTTGAGTTTGGTGTTTTTGTTCTTAATCTTTTTGTGTCTTGTGATTTTGCTCTTTATCTTTTTGTGCTTTGTGTTTTGTTCTTTATACTTTTTTTAGTTCACTGTTGTGAAAAATGATTTTTAAATTGTTCTGCTCACCCCTTGGGGTTCTTTGTAAATTATTTTTTATTGTAGTTCATTTCTTTTGTTTTATATTTCTCCTCCGGCCTGTGGAAGGCCTTATACAGTACACTCTTGGGTAGGCTAGGCCGGGGCGAGTTGATAGTAAGTAAATAAAAATCGCGTGGTTCTCTTTGTATATTTTGCATTCGAAAAAGTGAAAAGGAACGAATATGAGTGAAACTACTAAATTTCTTGTTTTATTTCCAGTTTCGGATAGTTTCATTAAAAACAACCTAAACCTGGAGCTCCCTGGAGCTATAAAGGTATAATTCCTGTTCAGAAAAAAGTATAAAAATTAATTCCCTCTTTTCATATGCCCGTTTGTACCAAGGGCCTAGGCCCCGTCCAATATCCTGCCCATATGCTCGCTGACGACGACAGGGGACGGATGTTCCGTAAATAGCTGTACCAAGGGCATAACACTAACTACTGATCCACGTACTCGAGATGGGCTCTGAGAGTTCAACAGATTTGTGATAGCTTAAGTTTGTCGGTACAAATTGAAAACTGCCACCATTTACTTACGAAGTGGTACAGCTGTTGTACCACTAAATCGTAACAGTTTTCTTCCCACGATTAGTTTATCAGGTGTCTCTAACCACGTGATAGATTGGTATGCTGCTCTTTTTTATTTTTACATCAGTGTGTGATGGATTAATTTATTATTGATAAAGCAAACAAGAATTGGCAACGCCACAGGAAATTGATCTGGAGGACGCATTATGTTTTCGAATAAATTAAAAACAGGCAAAGCATTTTCTCGTTTCTTTTTCAAAATCCTTGTATAGGATATTTGAAATCTCATTTATTGTTTAGCCACGGATTCGGAAATCCTCCACGCTTTTGCGCATGCGCCGGACCGAGTTATTTTCATCGAAATAGGGGGAAAGTGAAGAATGGAAGGGTGATGTTTACATTTTACTGAGCGTGACCTAACAAAAAACTCTGGAAATGCGCTCATATGACTCACTGCCTGACACCCATTTCCGGTGTACAATCGTCCAAAAGTGCTAGTCTCGGAATCCGTTGCTGAACAGTATTTGTAATCCAAATGTGAACAATTACTTCTTTATTCATTAAATTCTTCCTTTGCTTATAATGCTTTCTTTTCTTTGTAGTTGAAGACATATCATAAATGAATCACAACCCCACTTTCCCCTTCTTCCAGTAGTTTAGTTCACTAGTTAAATGCGCATATTTTCTCCAATATCCATTACTCTAAATCATAAAATCTTCCTATAACAACTAAATATTTCTTACATTATAACAAGAGCCATTTTATTCACATTTTTTTTTTCAAAACGTTTCTTTAAAGCAGAATTTATTTACTGCACTCTACAGAGTACATGCTGATATCATCTGTTTCCCTCTAACTGTTATTAGCTGGCGACTGACTGTCAGATCTAAACTGAAGGGTATTGAATTTCGCAGACACTCAACCTTGCAAATAATCCGACCCCGTTTTGTTTGCTCAACAAACCTGGGAAGCTGTATCGATGACTTTAGGCCAGTAAGGAATTGTGATGCACTCAGTTGGAATACGAAGTTTTCTCAGTATGCTGGAAATTAAAGTCCTTATTTATTGACTTGTGAATGTACGTACGTTTCTTTGGTAACTTCTACTGGAAAATGTAAAGTAAGTTTTTAGAGTCGAAAAATATGAGCTCTAGAAGCACAAATAATATCGGTAAAAGTCGGCTTTTGTTTGAAATTCCGAATGAGTGGTAAAAAAGATTCTTTTCGGGATAGATTCTGCAAACGCCGCTGCTAAGGAAAAGGGTAATATTTTTTTGAAAAAATATATGTAAAAATATGTTAAGTTTAGTTGTATTAATAAAAGTAACAATAACAATATTTGTAAAAATACAGAATGCATTTTTTAACCATCCAAGCGGATAATTATTTTGAGTGATTTATTTTAAACTACCAGAGAGAAATTAGCTTTCTAAATAGATAAACCATATTTTTTTTATTTGTACAAGAAATCTTGAAATTTCAAGAATATTTTCCCCTGCAATTTTTGAAAATCATACTAACAGATAAAAATAATTTATTATTCAGTTCAACCTATAAAAAAAACATAAAAAGTTGGTACGACCACTTGTAAGGTTAAAAACGCTTAAAATACAACTAAGCAATTGATTATATTTCCGTTATAATTACGTTTTATTTTAAAAAGAGACTACGATGGTCCATTTGGAGAGTTTCGGCTTTGCGTCTGTAGAGTCACTTGTCCACTGCATAACTCCATCCAAGATCAGACGTCTACACAGATTTGATCTTTGTTTGAATACATTGAAATGAACTTTTCTCCTGCTGGTGTGGAATGAAAACTTTAGAAGGCAGTGATGTTCTTTGCATTTGACCATGGCCTTAAATTTTCAAATTTCAATTCAGAATAGTCCTTGTAGTGATTCAAAACGAGGTGTTGATTTAACTAAATCAAACTTTTCATTGAAGAGACAGGGAAATGTTAAAACTGTGAGAGTTGTTTACAAAACTATTGTGGGTTTTTATTAAAAATTTCGCAAATATTTTTACTACTAATAAATGACGAATCTTGATACCTTTTGTTTTATAAAATTATGAATAAATAAATATATGAAACTAAACTATTAATTCACATTTGGAATACTTGGGAACTTGAACCTAAAAACTGAACATTTCATTTGAAAAAGTTTGCTATGGTTTATTGAGTTTTAAACAAGAAGTATATTAGTTAAAAACAATTAGAACTTGCACAATTAAATAACATTAAGCTATAATCAAGCACACAATGATACGCAATTTAAATATACTCGAAACTAACAATATTTCCCTTATAACGGGGAAAAAATATGTAAGAAACGATAAAAAAGTTTCTTTAAAAACACTTCGATATCGATAAAAACGTTTATATGAAACGAAAAGGAAACTACGTTAGATTCTATTATTCTTTACACAATCATGAAAACGATTTTTTATCAGCATTCCTGGAAGCGATAAATTCCGTCGGTATTTCCTTTCAAGATAAGTCTTAGGAGATTAACTCAAAGGACAGATAACGAGCTTCAGCTTAAAGCTGAAATTTTAAATTATTTTAAATAAATCACTTCCTCTCTCTAGAACTTAAATATTCATTTATACTATCTGATTTGTTAAGTTTTGGATTTGGATAAAAATTTCGATTAGATAAAAATACTTCTTTTATTCAGTTTTTCTAAATCAGTGATCAGCAAATCATTTAAATTTATATTTAGTCTAAAAATGGATGATTTTTTAAAGTAAAAACTTTTTTACTTACAGATATCTATTGCGTAAAAATCATTGTGGCATTAAATGCTGCTGTAAATATTATTTTGTTAACTAAAAGGTTTCATTTCAGGTATCAGAGCGGTAATTAATTTTAATATAAAAAAAGTTCGTTTTTTAAATTCTACTTTTTATGTTACTTTTCTTTCAGCTTAAATTTGAATTAGAAAGCAATACAGATAGGAAGATAATTAAACTTTCTAGATGCGTTGCGACTGGTAGTTACAGTCTTAAAATTTTATGTTGTCCGTCAAATCATCACTTTATGCTTTGAATATTATTCTAAAATCAATCAAGCACCATTTCTTGTTTTTTTCAATTAATGCGTTTTCATTATTTGAATTTGAAGTACTTTAACTTTAATTCTTATGATGTAATTTCCTTTTCAAAATTAGCTCCGACTGAGAACATTTGAACAAATATCCCTCTTTTACCTTGACGTTTGACCATACTTGAGACAAGTCTCAAATATTCCGATATTTATAATTTTTTTCTTTCGTAAATTGCAATAAACTGGTTTAAAATCGAATAAAAAATCCAAGCTTTTAAGAAAGTTAATTATAGTCTATTGAATCAACTCTACTGTTACATAACGTCCTTGAACCGTTGTAACATTTCGAAACTTTTCACATTTTTTCAACAACTTCCTGGTAGCTACCGAATGGATATATATGAGAGAATGTTTATTTTAGTGAAATATATTTTATGTGTCTAATAGAAGCGAATTCATTAGGGAGCAAGTTATCGTCTGCTTCCTGTTCTTGGCTTTACGTGGAATTTCTAAATATAGTGTGAATAAATAAGATTTATTTCATTCCTAGAGTAATTTTATTGATCATTTGTGGTTAAAAAGGAAGAGTCTTAGAGTAGAAAAACAGCAAACAAAATTACCACAACCAGCAAATGGAATTACCAGAAGACATCTCAATGACTCCGCCAACTCTGTACGTCGGTGATTAAGTGCGACACTTAAATAAATTTCTTGACAGAGCGTAACTTGTTATTTGAATTTCTCTACAAGTAAATTTTATGATTTCTTTATTATTCTTTACGAAAACTTTTCAAAGGATGTTTTATTTTTATACATCTTTCTTTAAATTTGTTTATTCAGGTTTTCAAAATGAAATTTTGTAATCGATGTTTTCACTCCTTTTCTGATGCGCTAGGGTTTTTAAATTTTGTGCATGCGTGTGTTTTCGATGAATACACAGTTTTATAACTTTCAGAACTTAATTTTCAGTTAATTGATTAATTTAATTAATTTTCATTCCAAATGAGTGGAACCCACTGGTAGTGAATTGGGGAAATAGGGATTTCAAGATTCTATAATATTTATAATAATGAATTATAAATTAAAAACTAGAAAAAAAAGAAAATAATTAAAAAAATTAAATTAAATATTCTGCTTTCCAGTACGTAAATAAAAGTGTGTTTTTAAAAACCGTTTTCATTAACTTTTTTAATACTCTTAGACTAAAAAAGAGAATATTAGGGGAAAAATATTTTAAGGAGATTCGAAGAGGAGATTATTTTTTGAGGGTATCAAGGTTGCTGTATCTAAGGAGGGTGTTCTGATATTAGGGGGGTGGCCCCAAAGGGGAACGACCCCCCTCCCCCTCGGAATGAAGTAAGTTTTTTTAAAAACTTTTTTGTAGATTCTATGTCTAGACAATAAACTAAACCCTATTCAGGATGTTTTTAAATCATACTTCAAAAACTTTAATGTCTTGCGCTTCGAAGGGTTAACAAACACGCCCACTCTGGTGTCAAGAATTACAAACTGGAAATTTACATTAAGAAGAATTTAAAAAAAATGAACACAAACACACACAAAAACATATCTAGGTGCCACCGCGGCCCGTTTAAGTAAGCAATACAGCTTGAAAACGCAACCGATTGATTCCCCCACGATGCGTCAGGCTGTTTCGATTTCGTTATGAATAGACGAATGACGATATCGTTTTGCATTGGAGTGAAATGATTGTGTTCCATGACACAGATTTCTATATTTTCTCATATTTGATGATTGCATAACATAACAATGCTTATAATCAATTATATATATATTTTAAAGTACTTTTCAGACTTCAAACTGTTGAGTTTTGTCTTTAATATATGTGGTGCAAGGTGGTCAAAACTAGCTCTTATATCACAAAACGTTCACAAATAAACATTTTATTTTTTTAAAAGAATTATTAGATCTATATATGTCTTAATTTCTAAATTTTAAGTTAATCGAATTGTGATGTTGATTGTTCATCGAATATAATACTTACTTGAATCAATCAATGAAAATTATATCCAAAAGATATAAATATTTAGTATTTAGAAGACCAACATGCGATGGAAATTAACTTTCAAATAATTGATCAATTCCCATCATGCGTTCACGTCTATAATTTCTACGGATCATTTATTCATTTTTACACATTAAGATAACATGAATGCTCATATTTTTGTTATTAAAGTGCCAATACATTCCGGATTTGCTGAGTAGTCCTGATTTCCAGGTGTTTAACTCTGAATTTTTTCGTATTTGAATTAAATGTTTCGGATTGTCCCGTTTTTTATTTATCATCAAAATAGATCGTATAAAAATGATTAAATATATTTTATTTTTTTAAATAAAACTAGCTTTTGAAGCATTTTTCTTTTCAGCTGTTACTACACATAAAATAAGGTCACGCTAATATAAGCACTGTGGATGGATCCACCTGAAGAAAAAGAAGGCACAAGTTAGAGCAGCAAAATATTATATTAAGGCTTCTTAATCTCTTCCCGTCACTTCTAGATTTTTTAATAATGAACTATTTCATTATTTCTGAATATTTTTTAACCTTTATCTTATTTGTTCATTTTTTTTATACTTTTTTCCTGAAGACCCCCATCCTCTCACCCCGCCCACCAGTTTCTACAGCTTTCTTGAATGATTTACGAATAATCTTATGTCTTTATTATAATTGCAATAGTATTTCGTCTTTTATTTCTTCTCGTATACTATACAATGAGAAAGTATTGAATTTAAAAAAAAAAATGAGAACTCGAGACTGAAGACCCTACATGTATTCCATGCCTTCCTGAATCCGAAAATAACCATTTTTGGAATTATATCTGTCTGCCTGTGAAGGTGACACCTCATAACCGTACTCTATTAGCACAATTTGCTCTACAATATTCATACATTATCTTTACGATGTTGTTCGTCTTTTCAGAATATCGTAGCAATGTCGTGGAGATATCGTAAAATATCTTGTGCTAATAGGGTAAATAACTATATAGGTGAAATCTAACATTTAGTTTTGTCATAAGAATTGTATATCTGTACCAAATTTTTCGTATACGAAGTATACAAAAAAGAAATTGTAATCGTCAAAGAAATTGGACCCCGAGATTTCGGTGAACCTGAATGTTTTATGCCTTCCTGAGACCAGAAAACACATTTTTGGAACTATGTCTGTTTATAAATGCGATACCTCATAACTGGAAATATCTATATAGATGAAATTTAACATTTAGTTATCACTTACATCATAAGAATCATAAATCTGTACCAAATTCTGTGGATAGTTGCGACAATAATCATCAATATAACCGGTTGTAATACATTATCAATTCTTCCTTATCGTCGCATCGAACAACACTAACAGCCCCGAATCATGGAGCTGCAACTGTATGAAACAATGTAACTGAAGGAAACATTCTACTCTTTCACTGCACTCATATGATAACTCCTCTTGTATATATTTTATATTATTCGTGGACTGTAACCCTCTATGTACTTTTCATTATATTTGTTCATGTATAATTATGTTACCTTTTATGAGTTTTTATATCTCATGATGTAATTTTTTTGCATTTCAATAAAGTTTCACACATACTCATCCAACTGACAGGGAGTCGTTTATGCTCCGAGTTCGGGGGTATGCTGTGGTGTTATGTACCAAATTTTGTACCAAATCCGTCAAAGGGTTTACTGTCTGTCGGTCTGGATATTTGTGAGCGTTTGAACACGATAACTCAAAAACTTAGATAAATGAAATATGGTACGTGGTCTTTTCACCAAAATTGTTAATTTGTATCAATTTTTTGACTCAGTCGGTGGAAAGGAAGGCACCCAAAATTCATACTTGGTTTCTTTCTCTGTACTGTGAAGCACAAAACAAGATTTATTGTGCTAGTATACTGGAAATTTGAGAGAGGCAACTCCCACTGGTTTATATAATGAACAAGAAGCTCAGATCCTGAATATTACTGATCCGAGTTTATCAGACACAGCCCTAAACATAAACACCATCGAAGAAAAATAAGTAGATGCAATCAGACTCGACATTCTTATCTCTATTCTTTTTAAGGGTTGCTTTCTTCCCAGCGATAGAGACAATTGTGAAAGTTATTTCCCTTATTATTTTCCAGACGGAAATACGTCAGAGAAAGTTCCACGTGAGTCCAATCAATATCTTCTCTCTAATCGTCTTGAGTTTGCAAGTTGCAGTGCAAGTTTCGTTTTTCCCCAAATGGGTACAGTTCGCTGAACAAGACTAGATTTAGGTTCGCATTACCACATAAAATCTTAAGACTTCTGATTATTTTCAATACGGTTATCTGCTTCAAATGTCTGTCCCGAAATAAATACTGAACTTTTATACATTCTATGCATACCGTAGATTGAGGTAATGACCGATGATGAAATTGTAAACCAATGTGCGATTTACCAACAAATTACTCGCTGTGATCGGCCTGGCTACTGGAAATTTTCTTGCTTTTATTCCTAGAGGCCAGTTTCCATTCAAAGTCCGCCAAGAAGGAGATATAACCCCATATTTTCGAGCTAAGTCACCTTTTACCGTTGGTGATGCGTATATGTTTCAAGGTCGCTTTGATCAACAAATAAATTTATCTTCTATTATGAGTCCTTCACTCATGGACTTAGCTAGATATGCTAGATCAGGGATGGCGAACCAATGGCACGCGTGCCATTGATGGCACGCGACACAATATTTTGGGCACGCCACCGATCACAAAGTTCACTATGAAGCATATTACGAACGAACCATTGAACATCTCTTGATAATCTAATGGCGGTAGTCACAAAAATAGTCAACCTCATTTCGTCGCAGGCTTTAAATAAGCGAAAGTTTGATGCTTTGTTGGATGAAGTCAACTCGGTGTATAATGGCTTACTGATTAATAATGTTCGCTGGTTGAGCCGCAGGAACGTATTTCAAAGATTTGTTGATTGCTTGGAAGAAATCAGACTGTTTCTGCAAAATGAGGGGAAAATTGAACAATATCCACAGTTGTTGGATGTTATGTGGCTTTCAAAATTGATGTTTTTCACAGACATATGCCAACGTGTCAATGAATTGAACGTGAAGCTTCAAGGCACAAATAAAACAATTATCGTCATGATAGATCTCATTCGCGCTCTTGACGCTAAACTGCATGTTTTCAGGAACGATATTATTACAAGAAACTACAAGTATTTTCCAAACTTGAAAAAGAATATTAACGATTTAGATATACGCGGGAAACCAGTTGAAGAAACAGTCACTGAAGAATTTATTTCTGTAATTGATTCTTCAATCAATGAATTTTCAGCGAGGTTTTCTCACTTCAAAGAATTATCGGAAACACTCAAGTTTATTATGTACCCTGATGTGATTTCATTTGATAAACTGAACTTATCCCAATTCGATTGGTTGGAAATTGAAGAATTTGAAATGCAGCTGATTGATTTTCAGTCTAGTTCAACATGGATTCAAAAATTTATTGAAACAAGGTAAGAGTTGGAATTAATTGGAACAGAAAGATTGGCAAGCAATATAAGTAAAAATGCCAATAACAAAATTTTGGAAACATGGAATTCGTTACCAGACACATTAAACTGTTTGAAGAAGCTTGCTCCTGCTATTTTAACCATATTTTCATCTACCTATGCCTGCGAGTCATTATTTTCAGAGATGAATAACATTAAAGACTCGCTTAGAAACCGTTTGACAGATGACTCCAGTTCAGCATGCATTCTGCTAAAAGTAACATCTTACAACCCTAATATAAGTTATTTGTCATCAAATCTGCAACAACAGAAGTCACACTAATGTTTCTTTAATTTGAATTACGCGTATAACTGAGACATTGCAAAATGTTTTTTTTGTAGTAAATAAAGAGTTTTGAGTTGATAGTATTTAGTATTATTATTTTCCCAATAATCACGAAGTCAAAATTATTTGACGGCACGTCTATGACCTCATTAAACATTTTTTTAGAAAAAATGGCACGTTGATACATAAAGGTTCGCCACCCCTGTGCTAGATCAAGTGAGATTCACCAATCACCACTACAATTATTTAAATTGGATATCAATTTTTGACCCAAGCTGGAAGAACGCCGCATACTTAATTTATTATGCAATACTGTTCAAAAGAAATGAAGAATTTGGGATATCCCAAATCCCTTCAAAAACATCCATAGAAATTTGAACGGTTGCAAAAAGTACTAACTTTTTTATAAAAAGAACAACGTTTCGAAAGATAACTGGAAACATTTCTTCTCCTGTAACTCTATACCATTATTAGCATATAATAGTTTAAAACCCTCACGATTCAAATGTACTGCGATCAATACATTGCGGAAAACAGTGTAACGTGTTTTCCTCATTCCGACTGCCTCTCCCTTAAATGCAAATTCAAATCCAAAAGTGACCAAATTTTGCGAAATTAAACCTGTTTGCAGTACAGATATTTGGTTCGTCCAGAAAGTAAGTTTCCCAGAGTTTGTAAAGAGACACGAAACATAATTGCCCGGAAACATTTATTAAAACACATACATCATTCTTTCAGCTATCTCTCAACATAAGAATCACCAGGAAAGAAGCGCGTGTAATACCGTGAGAATTTAATTGTGTGTCTTTTGACAGTTAATATAAATTATCCCTGCATTTAAAATTTACAGAGACCAATTTCTGTGCACCGGTGCCGAAGAAATCCGCGCCAGAGAACGAAGCCAGCGTGTGCGCATGGACTACCTACCCATGGGCGCAACAGTGAACGCTGACCGTTACTGTGCCACACTAGAGATCTTGAGATGGACCATTCAGTGGACGCGTGGGATGCTGCGTGCTAGCATTGTGTTCCTCACGCTCACCATCATGCGGCGCTGGGCACGCAACAACTTCTGCTGCAGATCCGCTGGGAGGTATTTGACTATCCCACCTATAGTCCCGATCCTGCTTTCAGCGTTTGCCCCCTGTTCCAGCACCTAAAAAGATTCATGGGCGGACAGCATTTCCCCAGTGACGACACTCTGAGGGGAAAAAATCGGAATTTCTAGTTAACTCATGACGTCTGGTTAGTCTAAATGGACAGTTGAAGATATCACGAAGTTACACACGGAAATAAGCAGTATTCAAAAGAGTTTTGTAACTGAATTTGTATTATGCACTAAAATGGGGTGACTATGTTCTTTGTAGAACAAAAATTTTCAGAAGCTAATTTCTTAAAACTGTACCTCAATAATCTTTTGAAAAGTTTTTTTAAGTATGAATTCTTACTTGCATAAAATGCCTAAGTACAACGCTGTTATAAAATACTTCAGTACAACGACATTAGTTTCGATTGTTCAATTAAACTTTAACTGTGAATAATTCACTGATCGCCAGGTCTCTTTCTGACTGAAATTGCAATAGGACTGCCTGTCTTCGTAATGCAATATTTTTTGGCCCCAAGATTTAGTTGAGATTTAGAGGAGTAGTTCATGAGTTGAGAAAAAAATTAGGAAAGAATTTCTACGTTGTATCATTATTTCGTTAAATTGAATTAAAGACGTTTTGATATCTTGCTGTATGATATTAAATGTTGCCTAACGCTGTATGTCGTCGCTAAACAACAACACCGTTCTCAATTTTTTGAAATTTCAAAGAGGAAGAGAAAACTGAATTTTTCGCAACCAATAATCTATATTTCTAAATTTTTTCAGCATCTGATATGATCATGAGACAGAATACTCCTACCAGATATGAAAAAAATTCAGAAATATCATTTATTAGTTGCGAAAAATTCAGTTTTCTTTTCCTCTTTAAAATTTCAAAAAATTGAAATAGGTGGTGTTGCTTGTTAAGCGACGATATGATGCTTTCTCTTACTGCACATTATATGTTTAATCTTTCGAATTTCAAATATTTTAAACTAAACTTAGATAATTTAGTCAATGCAGAGAAACAAAACCCTGAATTTATTCCTGATTAAACTGAAAAAGAAGTTTTCTTTCAGAAAATATGAACCACAGAAAATATTTGACATGAATGTTGTCGCAGTCATCATAAAATTTTGAAATTCATGTTGAACTCAGTGAGCCAATATTTTAAAAATCAGACTGTTTGCAAATATGGTATAAACTAAAGAGAAAGGGGATGAAACATTTTAATTCTTCCTATCAGGAGCTGAATCTTTATTAAAGACTTAAAACCTCGAATCGACACTTTTTGTTGATGCTTTATCTGAATGTTTGCTCTCCTCAGCTGTTTCCTTTGTGCAATGTTTAGGTTTAGAAAATAAGAGGTTTGAGACGTATGCTTGCTATTAGGCCGCTTTGTCTCGAATTGAGGGAAAAAATTAGATAATAAAATCTCGAACCGAAGACTACAGAGGGATTTGACGTCACAGCCTACTCTCCACACCCGAAACTACTTACATTTATATCCACTTCCTTTCGTAAGGAAAAAATTGAAAAGATCCGAAGGACGTTATGGACTAGAACGGTATAAACATGGATATTTAAGAGGTATTTTGGGGAACTCAGTATAACAGCCAATTCAGTTTCGCCATTTATGTATAGTTAGTTCTAAGTTCATAAAACCATACAGTTGCCTTAAACGAAAAGATTCATATTCTTATAAAGTTTTTCATCTTCTCGAAGAGCAGCTTTTAACTACCATTTTGCTCCTCTATAAAATAGTTAAATGATTTTCTACCTCATTTAATGGCAATTTTATGGCATATACAAATAACGGGTATTGTTATCGTCAAAATATTGGACCTCGAGCTATAAATGCATCATCACATTTCGGATTTTATCTGAGTTTGGAAGAAAATGTTCTTGGAATTCTGTCCATTTGTCTGCTAACGCGATAACTGAAAAACGTAAAAAGTTAGACGGATGAAATTTGCTATGTGGCCTCTGCACCAAGAAAGTAGATTTCGTCAAATTTTGGGCGAACTCCGGTTGCGGAATGTTTGTCTGTTTGTTCATCCGTATGTATAGGAAACATAGCAAACTAGGTAGGTGAATTTCAGCATGTAATTGTAATAGAACTTTAGAGTGGTATCGATTTTGCACTAAATCCGTCAAACGGTGAATCATCTCTTGATCTGTCTATTTGCGTCTATGTGAACACAAAAACGTAACAAGCTAGACAAGCCATGTGACTCTCATATAATTAACGCTTTAAAAATCACTGAAAGGTTAACGGCTTACCTGTGACAATGAACTGTAGGACACAGAGGAAAATTTGGCTCCGTCAGTAAGACAGGAGTTTCTACACTTAAGTTATCCTCACCCTTTCTAAGTATGACTCCGTCAGAAAATCAGGAGTTTCTACACTTAAGTTATCCTCACCCT
>BGPR01004450.1:0-24259 GCA_013235015.1 Araneus ventricosus | reverse complement strand
ACAGAAATAAAAAAAATCGCTAACTTCTTAATATAAAAACATTAACTTTAGCTCTACTTGAAATCGGATGTTTTCCGTAAAACGAACTCCTTGACTTCGATCTCTTTAAAAAAAATCATCCCATTTTAAAGAATCAAGTAGCCTTTGTAAAGTCGGGAGAAACCCCAAATGCTGGTCAGTCTCTGTCACAGATAGTAATTTAATGACATAAAATCGAATGAGCGAATCGATTTCATCTAGTCCTTGTGTATTTTCTTCATCGGTTTCAAGGATGTCCATCAGCACATTCGATCCGCTGACGAAGTTTTACAAACTTCCATTTTTTCTTCCATGAGAAATCATAAATATCTCGGTGGAAAGGACGTTTTTTCACCTCTTATAAACGATGTTTGAGATAAATGTGATAGACGCAGTGAAAGATTGGACCAGTATTTCCTTGCGCTGGATCTTGGAATTGTTCAATTTATTATTATTAAGATAACTGTTTCAGAGTATGGCTCAAGTTTCTTGTTAGTTCGATTTGATTAGAATTCTATTCATGTTGTCTAGGAAAAAAGGTCATATTTAATGTAATCTAGAGTAATATCAATACTCTTATTCTGTGATGATAATATTCTTTTGTGAAAATGGGAATTTTTATTTGATTAATGATGTCTTGAACGAGATTCTTTTGCAATTTTGCTGAATATTCCTCGCATATTCAACTGGAAAATCAAAAATTATTGCTGCCTTTGACATTCAGTACCATTTCGGTTTGAAATTCTAAATAATTTTTCATTGAATTCACCCTTTTTGTGTATAATCATATTTCAACTTCACTTTTGAATTTCAATAAAATATTCAAACGTTATAATAATTTAAAAATCTTTTTATAAATACAATAAACCATTTATTAAACATTTTGCAATACATTACATTTAAGTAACTAGAGATATTCCCCGAATCCTACTATTTCCACAAATAAAAATTCAAATGAAATATAGAATTACGAAGGCTATAACTATAACGATAATTTCAGTCATAAAAATCCATAGCAATCTATTTATTCATATAGAAATCAAGATCATATAAAGAAAGCCAAAAAAAATAAAAATAAAAATAAACTCAGAGTTATTCGAATATAACCCAAAAAAACAAGGAATCCATTCTAGTCCACTTTTTCAAGGGCTAAGAACTATTTGAAATGGATTCAAATTTTTTAAAATTTATTCTATTTTTTCTGTTGATTGGTTTTAAGCTCTATTTATTCATATCATACCATAAATACCCGCTGACTTTACATCAATTTTATCTCCATGACAATTAGAGTTTTAAACAGATTTTATATCAAGCAAATGCAAAAAAGAATAAAACCAAACGAATCTTGTAAAAATTTGAACATAGCTGCAGTGGCGTAGCGAGGTTTTGTGGCGCCCGGGTCATAATATGATGTTTCGCCCCCCGCCCCCATCATCATCAGGGGCCTAGCTTGTGTAAATGGCACTCAGGTTATGGTGTTTTTCCGCTCATCATCGTATTAAAAAGTGACATAAACGCATTAACCAGGGGACGCGCATAGGCCCGGTGCCATCAAGAATTTATTAAAGAAAATGAACTCCTCAAAGGAAAAAATACCATATTCACAGTAGCTGCACTCAAGGTAATTTACTTTCTGACCAAAGGTATTTCAAGAAATGTTCCTCATTTTTTATCACAGAAAACACGTTGCCCTTGCGTTTCTGTGTAGGGTTGCTAAAGGGAAAAGATAGATCGCGACAATTTATCGCTATTCGAACTACAAATACGTAATGTAAAGATTAGAAAAGCTTTTAGCTGAAAATCAACTGATTAAGAATCGATGAACGAAGAAAATAAAGAAATTGTTGCTGCTGAATTAGAGATCATAAGTCGAATTCTGAAAAGGAAATTAGACAATGAATAAGATATTTGTGAATCCACCGTTATTTAGAAGAAGGCTGGAGTTAAAAAATGGTATAGCAAACGGCAAGATAGGTGTAATTAAAAAATGGTGTGAAAAAGAACTTCGCAGAAAATATGAGAACTTTTACACACAACATCGTCATACAACTATCCGAGAACTTCAGTGAAGAAAAAGTTGTATAATAGGTTCACAAGATGTTTATTGATGAAACAGATGATGCATTAATACTTATATCCCAGCGAATTCAGGTAATTCTGGACGGGAAAGCCAACCTTTTCATAAATACCTTGGAAGTACAAGTATTCATCGATCTTTTTCAATTTAATGCGCTCCCGTGAAGACATTTATTTGAAAATTACTTTTTAAATATTTTATATTCTTTACACTAGTGCAGAAAATGTTCCCTATTAAAGTAAATATAATTTTCTGCTCGTTTTGTTGAAAACACAGGACCCTGGGCCTACGAAGCCCGACGCGCGTCCTAGCGGGTTAACGTTTTGTACCATGGCCAGTGGCGTAGAGGGAGTAAGTGGTATCCGGAAAATAATCTGATTTACTTTTTATTCCAGTCGTCATAAGTAGCTTAACAAGCATAAATCGCATAAGGGGTATGGCATTATTTTTACGCCTCCTGATCATATTTTGATTTAAAAATGGCGTATTCCTAATAATGTTTTGACTCCATTCCGCCTCCTAAAACTGGAGCCCGGGCATCTATACCCCTCTTCCCCCCGGTCGCTACGCCACTGAATAGCTGTTGAAAAAACTAATGCTGCCAAACTGAAAAAGTGGTATATTCGGAATAAATATTTAAATACTTCGCAGACGACATTTTTACTCTTCAGTAGATAAATATCCGGATGCGGTTTTGATTTCTTCTCTTCTATCAAATTCTCTGTTTAACGACAGGAAAAATATAAGCAATAATATTATTAAAGTTAATTAAAAATATCAGTCTTTAGTTTAATTCAGTAAATAACTATGTATATTCTCTAAACACATTGTTTATTTATTACAGTCCAGAACAAAACTAATTCAGAAATTAAAGACTAATGATAAATAATTCATGTGGAATTTTTTATTTATTTTTTTAAATTCCGAACTAGGAAACCTTAAACAAAAAGAGTGATGATCATAAACAAAATGTGATAAAACCATACACAAAAAGATAAATGAATTTTCTTTCTTTTCGTATATGGTCTTATTTCGTGTAAATTTCATTTCAAATTCTAAGAGTGCACGTTCATTTATACATTTTGATGTGCAATTTAATGATAAGTTAAGCCTACGTTCTACAATAAGTTTTATTAAATCCTGTTCAGAGGCATCGAATCTAACTTCGTCCAGATAACATACACAGAGAGAGAGAGAGAGATGACCATAAACAAAAAGAAAGATAACACCTATAGCATCAGACTAAAGAATAAAGCCTTCTGTATTATAAAAATAATTTAATTCAGGCTTTCTACATTGTATTTACATAAAACATTGTCTAGTCTGACGAAATCTGTTAGAATTCTCTTCCCAAAGCGTCCAGCAGCAACATCTTCTTGAAATGAATGGTAAAACCGCCTTGAGCTTTAGTATATTCAAAATATCATTATTCGAAAACAATCTCAATTAGGGGAAACTAGGAATGCTTGACCACAAGGGATACTTGACCCTCCATAATTTTCTCAGATTGTGAGGTAATTGGTAATTTGTGTGTGTGTCATTTTTATTTGACCTTTGGTCATATGGTCTATTAGAGGGGATTTTCCAATCTGAAAAGCCATCTTAACGGCGTGTTTTCTAAATATGTTTTGGGGGTCCAAAAGTAAATATTCACTTTTTCATTCCTTAGTGGATTTTGCTCTTGAAGGCATGGTGAATTAAAATATTTTTGAATGTTAAGCATACTTCTAGATATAATTTGATATACGATGTTATACAGTATCTAAATTCTAAGTGGTTTAATTTTTAGATTATTTAGAAAAAGTCAAGTAAGGGATATTTCACCTTATTCAGTTAGGGATGCCTAGTTGACCCTACCAAAAAGTTACTGCAGCTTTGATGTCGTAGCCGACCGAACACGCTGTGTGGTTGGTATGACTTTTCTGACGTGGTGGGTTTTGTCGTCAATATGGCAACTCAAATATAGAGAATAATGATTTAAAAATAGTTTGTAAGTAGTTATTTAATTAATAAAATTTCCTTTTTATGCGATAATTTCAAATAATTATTTCAGTAAAAATTTTTAAAAAGAATTGAAAGTTATTTACTCAATTTTTTTTCATCGCTTGCCAATAAACAATTTTTATTCCTTCATTATTTTAATAAAAATCTTTTACTTGAGTTGTTTATTATTGTTTGATCTTATTTATCGTTTCGCCATTTCGATTGAGTTCGTCACTTTGTTGGTTTGTATTTTCTCTTGGAATATATATTTCCTATTTTTCTTTTGTTTCCATTATAATAATGGGGAGGTACAAGTGTAAGTCTTTAAAGCTTTTTCAATTTCTTGTTTTGCGAGACATTTTTTAGATCCTTTCTTTTCATTTTGGCGCTATTCTGTTCTATTCTAATTTTCCAAAATCGGCAATTCTTCACTGTGCTAGTGACGTTGTTAGGTAACATTGCTATAATTTTTATCGCAATTTTATATCAATATTTTACTAGTTTATTTAATTTTAAAGTATTTTTAATATGATTTAATAATTATACATAATTTAATGACTAGACTATTTCAATTTATCAACTAGATTTGAATTAATAACAATTACGTTTTAAAGGTGCCATATTATTTAGTTTTTAATATTAGTTTCATCAATTTTTCTTGATAATTAATGCTCTTTCAGTTCAGTACTTGTAACCTAATATCTGAATTTCACATACATGCAAATTATCGAAGGAATTTAAGTAGTATTTGCATGTAGGATCAAGTATCCCTAACCCTAGGGTCAAGTATCCGTAAGGTTAGGGATACTTGGCCTAGATGCTTTCATGAAATATATTTATCCTATGATTAAATGATATATCAAATAAGAATAAGTACATTTCTCACTCTTAAAAGCACTTCATTTTTATGTTGCTAACAATCAAAATATTCGAGAAATATAAGAAAAAGTAAAAGTAGGGTCAAGTATCTATAGTTTCCCCTACACATCATTCTCAAAAAATTGTCTCTCCTTTTGTGTATAGTCTTATTTATCCACAATTTGATTTCGAGTTAAATCAGCATTTAGGCGTTTTATTGTGTGCGAAATCCAACAATTCATTAAATCATCGTTCCGCAATAAATTTTATTAAAGTAAGTGCAGACAGATTCGTCTAAACTTTAAAAGATAATTTTTAAATGCATATTCCCCTCGGAAATAAATTATTAATTTCCTTTAGAACCCCCGCGTATTCCGCTTTTTAATCTATTCTCAGTAAGCATTGAAGCATTCTTATCAAAATTCGATATCCGCTGTCATTAGAATAAACTCCAGTTTACTCCATTTAAGTATTTACTGTTTAATGTTTCATTTCCTTAATAACAGTCCACAAATTCTCAAACATAATTAATGCTGCGAAGGTGAATATTCGATGTCTGCTATGAAACTATTTACCGTTAATGATCAATAATTAACGCATTCGCTATTACTTCCTTGAGGTGCATTGGAGATTTATTAAATTTATACGAAGTATGTTTAATTTGTTAAAAGTGAAACTCTTCGAGGGACTAATATTGGAATGGAATGGGCCCTTGGAAGTGGTTACAAGCTTTAGAAGATAATAAGGTTTGGCACTCGAATTTCTTTCGGAATACTAAATTTTGAAATAACTAGCCGCCTTTGGCGACCAGCGTGATCCTTAGTTATTAATTTTGATTACTGAATAATGCGGCATGCAGTCATTGTTTCAGCTACAAAGGTGGAATGGGTCTTCCAAAGTGGCTTTACAATTTATTAAGGTTTGGCACTGACATTTTTTTTGTCATGAAAGATTACTGACTAAGTTATGAACTAACCCAGCTAAAAAAAATCTGCAGAAAATCTGCAGAAAAATCTGCAGAAAATCTGAAGGTATTTGGAACAAGTTTTCTTCAGATTTTCTGCAGAAAAAAAATTGCAGAATATCTGAAGAAAACTATGTTAAATACCTTCAGATTTTCTACAGAAAAAAATACGTTCCAAATACCTGCAGATTTTTACACAGTCAAGGTTTAATTATTAATTTCAATTTATGAATAAACTTACTTAAACGATTTGGAATGTGACGAAACTTCAAGCTCTTGTCTGGGATTCGAACCCGCGATCCTATAAGAAGGCGCCCTAACCACAAGGCCACGTCGGCATACGCGAGGTGAGGATAAATTAATCTATTTAAGTTATAGCGTCACCATGGCTCTCGTGGCGCCATCTAGTGGTGTAAAAATCAACCAATGTCAGAATATTTGTTTCAAAAGTCGTAGAGATGTGTAACAGATGAGATTAGTAATATTTTTGTTCACTAATTTAGATTCTCAGTTTCAATAAATTCATTTTCACCTTCTATATTTCTGGGAAGCCTTCTCTCCATCCAAAGGGCGAAAGCTCCACTTTTCCTTTCTTTTTCGAGGAAAATAGCTAGTCAGAAAGACAGTTGGAAAACTAATTGGAAATTAATTCAATTATGGGGTAAAAGTTTAAAATGGTAAAACCTCAAATATTTATTTTAAAGATTAATTTAGAATTCATTTTTTCAGTGGCATATTTAAAAAATTTAGTCCTAAGACATTTTTTCATTGGGAAATTTTTTGAAACTCCTGTCTGCTGTAGAATTAAACAATAATGATAATTACATTCTAATTTTGTTTTATATCCATTGGAAAATAGAGCTGCAATATTAGAGAATATGGTGCAAAATATGTATTTAGAGAAATGCAGATATTATGAAAATGCAGTTAAATCTTCAAAAAATCAACAGATATTGGTCGAGTTTAATGATTTTGTGAAAATATGCTAAATAACTGCAAATTGAATTAAAGACAAAATGCAAAGTCTTACAAAATCTACAGGATATTTAAAGAAAAAAATATAAATAAATTTTTTGCAGATTTTATGCAGATCAAATTGAAGAAAAAATGCAGATTTTTTGTTGTCTTATAAAATCTGCAGAATATTTAGAGGAAAAAATAAAAAGAATTTTTTTGCAGATTTTATGCAGATTAAATTGAAGGAAAAATGCAGATATTTTGTTGTCTTATAAAATCTGCAGAATATTTAGAGAAAAATATAATAAGAAATTTTTTTGCAGATTAAATTGAAGAAAAAAATCCAGATTTTTTCTGTCTCCAAAAAAATCTGCAGAATATTTAGAGAAAAATATAAGAAGAAAATTTTCTGCAGATTTTCTGCAGATTAATTTGAAGAAAAAATGCAGATTTTTTCTGTCTTCAAAAAATCTGCAGAAATCTTTAAGAAATCTTCAAAAAAAGAAATTTTCTGCAGATTTTCTGCAGATTTTTTTTAGCAGGGAACTAACAGCATTTAGCGACATGCTAGTCGTATATTTGCTAATTATTATCATAACTACTAAATAATATGGGAAGCAGACATTGTTCCAAAATAGAATCATGAAATCGGTATTTGGTAATAGTTTAATATATAAGTCCAGATCTATTAGTAGATAATTAGTCTATTTAATAAATATGCAGCTTAGGATACAGTTAAGAGATACTGGGTCTTAGAAAATAGCTTCAGAAATTATGGTTTTTTAGAGAATAGTTTAAAAGATATTGGGTTTTAGGAAATAACTTATGTGTCGCCGAACTGTTTTCTATAATAAAAAATTAATGACTAATTTATAAAGTAACTTCTTCGCCAGTTCAAGATTGTTATGAACATACCCTAAAGATAATGGAAATAATGGAATGCAGACATTGTTTCAATATCAAACGCAAAATGAATTCAAGCTTTAGGAGATAAAAAAAGTAACTGAAATTTCTTTAGTCCTATAATTAAACTAAGGATTAACTAGTAGTCTTTAACGACAAATTTTGTTGCAAGCAACTCATGAATAATATTAAGTAACTAAATACGTATGAATGTCTGCATATTTTCCTACAAAGACGGAATGTGTCATAAAGAATTCACTTAATAAATTGTAAGTTTTGTCAGTGAACCTTCTTTCAGGATAGAAAATTTCTGACTAATTTTGGAATATTTAGCAGACTTTGGCAAACTCCTTGTTTTTCTGATGATGGTTTTCATCGTAATAGTTGAATAATATGGATATCAGGCATTTATTCTCCGAAAAAAATAGTTAGCACAAATAATGCGATTCCTACTGGCAAAGTTTACTTCTGATAAAAAAAAAATAAAGTCACCAAGACTCTATTTAAAGCAACCGAACTAAGCCAGCAAACAAACGAGAAAAAAGGTTTCTACTTATCTTACAGTGATAAATAGCACAAAGTGTGTGTAAGACATCTGCCAAAAAACAAAATTGTTTCATTCAAAACGATCAGGACTGAAAATCAGAAAATCTAAATTTCATTAAAAAATGGTATTTATTTAAATTTTAATGATTCAGATATATTCAGCAACATTTTTATCACCACAAATTAATTATCTTAGTTAAGTTGTTCATAAACATGAACCTTTAATTTGAGTTATACAAATTAAGACGAAGAGCAGCTTCAGAAATACTTTTCAACGGCCAATACTTAATTTTTTGTTTTCCTTGAAAAGATTAAGATCACTTTATAATCAAATAAACATCAAAAACCAAATAACATCATCAAATGAAAAAAAAATATTTGATTTTCGAATTTCAGCAAACTAAATGTAAAAAAAAATTAGAAAATTTTCAAAGAGAAAAATGCACATTAATATGTATTACAAATCTCTTTCTTTTTTCTTATTTTTCTCAGGTGAAGAAATAATTATGGGAGCTTCTGTCTTATAAATTACATTGTTGCATGCTTCTGAGTGTTTTTGAATACATTTAATTCAATAACGGCAATAGCGTAAATACTTTCTATTCTTTTTTGAGGGGAAAATTGAAGTAAAATAATTGCAGCAGAATATGTAATGTTTCTGTATTGTCCGAATAATGTAAAGATGTTCATATTTCAATGAGTTAAAGGACATTTCATGTTGCACATTATTCCATAAAATTGTTTAAATTGATAAATAAAGTGTAGAATTTCTTCTATAATTTTTTTTAAAAAATTTCAAACTAATTTTTATCCTGTAACTTATAATTTCAGATTTAAACTGATAAAAAGTTATTAAAAAATGTTGGAGAAAACGATAAAGAAAAATTCTACATGAGTTGTTTACAGTAATTTCAATTATTTTACGAAATGGTTTACAACATTAACCACTTCAGACTGAGCGTCGCCTGTAGGAGACAATAAAAAATCATCTACAACATTTTTTCAATCTTTCGCCACATTAATTCAAATGCCTCTAGATTTATCGGAATTGGTTGTAGATCTTATCAGTAGTGGCAAAAAAATTATCAGAAGTCATTTATTACAAACGAGATCGGATTTTTTTACAGGAAATCTACCTAGAAAACAAAGAACTTGTGTCAAAGGTTATACTAAAGACCTAAGATATCAAATCAATCTCGCCATCAGGATTTTTTTTACAGTCATTTCAAAATAGAAGTTCTTTAAAATTCAAATTTGGTCTTGGGTCCGAGGAGGTTAAAGGCATTCAGTGCACTACAACATGAACACCTATAATTGCTCTGATAATATCCTGATTTTGCGTTTTCACTATGCTACGCAATGCCTTTCCTTAAAAAAAATTATTCTGCTTTTGCCTTGCAAGAAAATAAAAATTGTTAAACTACGATATATTTTAAATACTAGAAATTTTACTTTTATGGATTTTTTAAACCTGAGAATATTATAATAACTAGCCATATTATCTTTTTAATTGCAGTAGATCGATAAATATTAAGAGAATTAATAAAGTACTTTCAATCATCAGCAGCAATCCAGTTTAGACTGAACTGAATTCCCACCTATAAAAATGGCATTGTAATAATATATAAAATGAAGTAGCATATAAAAAACTAAAAAAAATGATACAACATTTAAAAAATAATTTATAAACATTTCGAAGTAAAAAATTTAAGATAAAACAAAAATATACTAAGAACATTAATCGACAGAACTGTGAAAGAAATAAAACACTGTATAATATCTGTATTTTCTTTAAAGAAAAATTTAAACTTATTATTTTTTATTTTTTGAATAAAGCTCACGTCACAACGACAACTTATAATAAATGAATTATACAGTCATAATGTCAAAATAAACATTCCGTCATTTTTATTAAAATTCTTATATGAAAAATGATAATATTACTTATATACATATATGAATAAATGCATCATCTATTAACTGCAGTAAATGAAAAATATGCAAAAAGTATTTCAATCAGTCAATTCATGTTTCTGTATAAAAACATAGAATATTTACAAAGAAATTTAATAAATAAACATTACACAAAAGAAAACATCGTACGCAATGTTAACATTAATAATTATATTTCTAGTTTAATTTATAATTTATTTCCAATTAAAACCAAAATTTAACGAATTTCAAAATAATCATCCTTTTATAATTCATTTTCGCCTATATGTAAATATATAAATTCTTAAGGAATCATGTTGGAATATTCAATTCCAAAATGGATATATAACTATATTTAGTTGCTCAAAAATAACCTATTTACATTGTAAAACATACCTGAATTTAGAAATCCTCGCATATTATGAATACACAGATATTTTTACTCAAAAAAGGCTGAAAATATAAAGATTCCGTAACAAGTGATCGAGTTACCAATTTCAATGAGAAATGAAGTTTTGTCGATATAATGAACTCGTACACACACGAAATAATTCATTTTGTACTTTCAGCTAATGCTGCATCAGGATTGATTTTTCTGACAGCTTTCAACATCTCTTGTTGCTTTGACACAGTTGGAATCTGACTACTTAGAGAAGTTTGTAAAGTGGTAAGATTTGACAAGCTACTGTACATGGCAGCTTTTATACCACTACGCTTGCCCATTCTGTATTTATCAGAACGAATTTTAAGTTTAACAGCAAGCATATGCAAAATGTTTCTTTTGATAGTAAACGCAATAAATATAAGAGCACCTTGTAAACCATTTAGAATGATAAATGGATACCAAAATGCATCCATTCTCGTCAGTCCAGCAACTAATCCAAGCGTCCACGTTAGCCCTAGTACAACTGACAGTTTTAGATACAAAAAGTATCTTACTTTGTCTGAGAAGTTATTCACCATTTTGGTCTGGCGTGAAACTTTTCTAATGTGAAAAGCAGTTATTGCAAATAGAATGATATTTGCAATCAGAAGACAAGTAGCTGGCACAACAAAGAAAATCAATAATCCTTTTTTACTGTTTAGCCAGCAGATAAATTCAGCATATTTTGGACGAAAATCACTTTTTATTGGCAAAGTTTGATCCACTGTTATGCTCAAAGCGACCAACAAGAGTGTAGATATCCACGCAAATAAAGAATATTTCTGGAACAGTTTTGGTTTCTTGGAATTATTAGTTTGTGTAACTGTAAATGTTCCATGAATATCATAAGCCATGACACTCATCCATGAAAAAGCAGCGATGTATCCAAAATGTATCATTACACCATTGGAGTAGCACAACCAGTTAATGTCTCTGAAGTTCGGACCTAATAGCAAGAAAAGATGACCACAGAGTAAGGAAGCTGCCAAAGACATGAGAATTTTACCTGGACGATTTCTTAATTTCTCTAGCAATCCGTAGACAGTCAAATGAAGAATTAAGCATATAATGGATATGATTAACACAATAAGTGATATCCAAGAATGAAGTATAGAATATGGTAACAGATGCACTTCATCGGCACAAATGAGTATTTCAACTATGAAACTGCCTTCTCGTTTGTGCACTTCATATTCATCTTCCGATAGATGTTTTCCTGTTAAGTTAATGAAAACATTGCCATCAGATAGGAGATGAAAGTTTTCGTTGTTCAGGGTTATTTTTGGGCAACTATTATTCAAGCCTTTTTCGTTTGAAATATCCAGAGGAACACATTTCGATCCTTCTTTCTTGTATAAAGAACCACAAGAAAAATTTTGGCATTTCCTAAAAATCGGATCCCAAACTTGACCTTCCTGGAGAAGGCAAGGACTTAGGCGTCCAACCTCTTCTTGTCCTCCAGCAAAATTGAAATCGAAGAGCATAGTCAATGCAGATTTGGCAGTTCCAGCCCATGCGGTACCAGTGCGAATTGGAGGATAGAAAGGATCGTTACAAATTAAATCAGCCGCAGGAACTCCGTTGCACAAAGCACAATGAAAGTTTTTGTAAATTCCATCTCTTTTCCTGTAGACATACGATGTATAGGAATGGCATTTACTACTACTTGCTTCACCAGTCTCTTTCGGACAGCTAGAAATCGCCGACTTACAAAGCCTAGCCCCATGCTCCAACAGAAGTTTAGGCACCTCGAAATTTTTAACCACTATCACGCAATTTTTTAGCCTATCACCAACTTTCACTCTACGGAAATTCTTAGTGTGTGGAGCATAATATGCATTGCTGAAATCAGGCTCATCCATTAAACTATTTTCAGGACGTTGAGAATCTCCATTACAGTAAAAGTATGTACTCCATTTCACAACTTGGGTATCATCATTACAAATGGCACAGTAAATATTTCTATAAAACTGACCGGTGGTTTCGCTCTGTACCGGTAAGTCCTGAAGATGATCGTAAGGTAATCCCATCTTGTCTCGCACAGTTGCTTCAGTCTCACACATTTCTCTAACAAACCCATCTTTCCAGTTTGAAGGACACTGTTGATAAACATAAATGTATATCTGCGGTTCATTCACGCCTCTTATTTGTCTGCAGGACAGTGACGTACCTTTAAAACTGTAAGTAGAAACTTTATCGATGCAACAGTCCTGGTACAGGTAACACCGATCATCACATTGGCATGAAGATCGCTGAAGTTCGGTCAAATTTCGAGCCGGTTGCGTATCGCCAATACCACAGACTGCAATAGATCGGTTTTCCGAACGGCAAATACCAGAATGCCGAAACAACTCGAGCTCTTTCGCCAGGAAATTGTTCACTTCGCTTTTATCGTGAAATACGTTTACTTCTCTTTCATCGGGCAGCGCCGGAACTAAACAAAAGTGAAGTGATAACAGTATGACGACTGCCGCACTGACCAAGCACATTTCTCGTCCGGTATTGTGGCCGCTGGCGATTCTTTCTTTAACAGAACGGGAAAATTACGAGTCTGCCGCCCATGCATAATCGCCTCCTCCAATGAAATGGCAAGTTTACCCCTCCGTCCTAATGGAACTTCTTTTTTTTTAACATAAACAGCCCGTCAACCGGAATGATTTTGTTTGGCTTTCGTCAAGTTTAACAATAATTTCGGGTGAGGGACCGTCTCCATATATAAAATGGGTATTTCCTGTTAACGGAATATTTTACTATCCGAATAAATAAGTAAAGCGGTTGAGTAAATAATGAACGTGCGCAAAGTTTTATCTCTTATTTTTTCGTAATCAGCATTATTTGATGTTTAATTCTATTCCAGGCGTGATTCATATTTATATCACTTATATTTTTGCCATTTTTAAAATAATTCTAATTAAGTTAGTAAACAGTTAATAAAATAATTTACTTATTAAAGTTTTGTCAGATATTTTGTCAGTCTCGTATATATTTATCTCATATGTACGATATATATGAGATTTATTTCTGAGAAAACAGCTCTCAAAGTTGATCAGCTACACTTAAAATAACAGTAGACTTCTAATTGTTAAAATGTCTTGCTGCCTGGTGAATACAAACTAATTAGACTTGAATTCTTTTTGCATAGAAAATATAGCATTCCTATTTGCCCATTTTACACTAGTGCAAAATGGGCAAAACATTAACTTGGTCCACTTTAACTCCGAACCCTCCATTTATCATTAAAATTTCAACTAAATCATTAGAATCTTTTTACTGATTAAATATCAATATTTTGTTGAAAATTATTTTTTAAATTACACTTGCCTGTATCCCTCACACTCATTTATATTCATTTATACAACTTCAATAGAAAGAAAAAAAAATCTTGCAATGTAGATTTAACTGAAAACGTGGAAGTTCATTTAGTTTTCCCAGTGATTCACGAATGTTCTTGATAACTATGAATAAATAGTAAATCAATTTCACTGCCTACATTCTCGGATGATTTCAGTTATTTATTAGTTTTTTTTTAATTAGAGATCTTCACAATAAGCAATGGATTATTTTTCAAATGTATGTTTCAACTGTTTATTCTTTTATCCATAGCACTTAAGTATGTTTTATGTCTTGTTATGTTTCATATTCGGCACATTTTCAAACGATATAATTTTTAATATGAACAGTATATAAAAACTTTGACTATAGTATATAAAAATTTCGACTACTTTGCTTTTTTTATATTTTAATCTTGAACAAATTTCAGCTAATAAAAAACCCTCTAATGTGGTTGAAAAGTGCCCATATTTCAGTGCATTTTTATTTTAAACCTGGAGTAAATCGCATTAATAGCTTTAATAATATTGATTTAAATAATTTTTCAAATAAAGAAAAATAGTAACTCGTATATGACGTGGAAAAGTAACACAAATTTTAAAATGAGTAATGGAAATCTTTAAAATGATTTCACAGGTGTGTATTACAACTTCACAAAAATGAGAAATAATACTAAAAAAGTCAATTTTCCAAACTTAATTGATTTTCGAAAAAGTTAGGTTTCCGAGCGCAAGAAGAAATTGTTTCTTCGATAATGTTTTAAAGTAATTTATATTTAATAATTTCAGAGCCAAGAATCTTAAAATGTTTCGTCAAGCTATCTTCCAATTTTTAATAGAAATTTGAAATATCGTTTGTAAGGAGTAAGCCAGATGAAAAAATATATTATTATTAGATTCTTTTCGAAAAGCACTTGTTATCAACATTACAAAAAATATTTAGTTTCAATCTTAACGTTACTAACAATTTTCTATTTAATTTCAAGAAAATAATAACATAAATATTTATGATGAGAAAATTAACTTCCATTTTCTTTATCTACGTAATAACATTTTGTTTCTTTCCGATGATACAGATTATTTCAGTAAACCATGAACACTGGATATAAACGTAAAATATTATTTATAAATTCTTTGCGATGAAACTTTCAACAAAAATGTCTAAAATGGTTTTCAGTTTATAAACATCGACTCAGTTTATAAAATAACTGTTCAATATTTAGAATTAAGTTTGTGCCTTAGACAAAACAAGTAACATCGAAAATTTTGTGATCGCATTTTGGCTAACTCAAATATCTTATAATGATAACAAACATGTAGGATTTAAAAATATCTAAAATTACTGTAAATTTAAATTCAGCGTCTTGAATTACCAGTTTATGAAAAATCAATTTTTACTTTCTCGTATACGAAGTATACAAAGAGAAAGTATTGTAATCGTCAAAAAATTCGAACTCGAGATTTTGACGAATCTCCACGTTTTAGACCTCCTTGAGTCCGAAAAACACAATTTCGGAATTACGTCTGTGTGTCTGTCTGTCTGTGGACACGATAACTCGACAACTATTAGAGCTACGGGGATGGAATTTGGTATTTTATATTTACACATAATTTGTATTTTCCTATCAAATTTTGGACAAAATCCGTCTCCGGGAAAGACGGTTTGGACCAAATCGAATCGATGGGTTGATGGTCTGTCGGACTGTATAATCGTATGCTTGTAAAAATTATATCTCCTAAATCCTTTGGCTTAGATAAATAAAAAATGGTATGACGGTTGCTGACATTAATTATAGATCTGAGCCCAAATTTCATTTCAATCGGTTAAAAAAAAGGCGTTCAAATTGCATATTCAATTATTTTACTTTTCGTACTGAAAGCAATCTCTGCGCATGCGCAAGCTATTCAGCGATAGCGAACGAAGTCATTTTGTCCTGTTTTCTTTTCTCTCGCGCACGCCCTCGCATTAGCGGAGCTCGCTAGAGTGTGATAGAAAATAAATATTGCTAAATTTTAATATATACGCATCTCTTTGAATATGATTCTTTACCTAAATATTTTACAATCACTATAATCTACAATGAAAAACCTTCTGATTGTCATTGCATTCCGGGTTACAGTAGTTTCGAATTTTTTATCTACGCGGGGGGATGTCAAATTTTTGAGAAGAATACGAGAAAGTTTAGGAGAGGGCACTCCCTCTGGTTTTAGTTGTAGGCAGATTGGAAGTTACATACGCTGTTTATAAAAAGTAAGGATTATTTAACTAAATTCCTAATTTTTATGAAAAATATCTTCTTCACTTTATTAAACAGTTCATGAAAAATCAACTATAGTTATTTATGGAGTTTATGGAAAATCAAGCATTTTTTTTTATTAAAGGTAGATTGAAAGTTCCATATGCTATTTATAAAAAAAAAACACAAAGGTTTCTTTTCTTAACTAAATTCCTAATTTTGAAGAAAATTGTAAACTTGGAATTATATCCCAATTTGAAGCTACAGGAAGGATTTTTTGGGACATATCTCATCGTTTTAAGTCATTGCCAGACGACGAGTGTCGTATGGTTTTTTATCTTTAATTAGCTTAATTACTTTTAATTTAGATTTCAGCAAAGAGCTTATGCAATCAGGATCCAAATAAAAGATCTTATATAAGGTACATTCAAGTAAATTAAGCAATCCGCGTTGTGTTCAAAAATATTTTAGCAATAACCCCAGGAAGTAACATACACAGACATAATTTTAAAAGGTAGCACCAGACCTGGATGATCCGTTAGGATATATTGGGGAATAAAATATAAACATGAACACATGATAGAGACTGTTATGATAAACTAACTTCAGTTTATTTAAGAATTTTAAAATAAAATTATTTAGTGGAGCATGACATGATATAAGGGTGCACATTTACTAAAAATCTGGATTAACACACAATTTTTGATGGATCAAGAAAAAAAACACATTACAGGCTGTATTTGAGTAGTGACACCCTAACAAATATAAAACATGACATAAGCATTTTGTTGAACAAAAACAAAGTCACTAATATATATGTTGGCACATGAGCGAGTTAATGGAATACAGAAAATGCAATGAAGCATGTGGATCATTCGTAGTAGCAACAAATGTTATCAATTAAATTGATACTCAATTTCTACTCGCATTTTTAAATTCCTACTTCTTATACTAATAACAACTCCTAACTTTATCATTTAAATCGGATATTGAGACCTGTAATAATAAAACCTAATCTCCTCAATTATCATTACATTATCTTTCTAATTACACATTAATCCACATTAATGTTTAAGCAAGATTCTTACAAAAACAAATATTTAATCTGTTCTCCCAATAAGTCAGTATTTTTCATATTCAAGATATCTGCACATCACTTTACATTCTATCATTTAGGCCGAAACCAATTTTACATCTACCTCAAACGATGATTAATAATACCTAAACATTTACAAGAAAAGAAAACACTACTTAGCTTTATATCAAATGTTGGTTGTTTTGGCTTGACCCAGGGACACGCACAATGAAAGTTGGCAGCCAGGGTGGAAGTCTCGGTTGGCATTAGATCTCGAGTTCGGACCACAGACGTGTCTATCCTCTCACGTGCATCCTTCCAGTCCAAGGCATACTGATGAATCAGCACTGAGAGGCTCTAAGCAGACTGTCGGGTAGCTCTCCACTGGTGTTGCACGGAGTTTATAGGCTCTTCGGATTTGGCATGGTCTTGCAGCTGGGGGCAAGCTCCTCATATCGGTCCGACATCATGATGGCTGTCCTGCAAACGGCTCAAAGTCGTCGCTGGTGCTTTGTCATCAGGCTCTCCAAATTCAGCAGGCGAGGCACTTGTTCGCTCTCAGTCGCCGCCGATGATTATGTGCTCCAACACATTCGGTGATCCACGCTCGCAGGCTTGACGTCTGTATTCGCCTTCAGCCGTTGGTAACCACGACTCAACCCAATAGGTAACAGCTTTACCTTGCTTAGCGCATCATCTCCTTCAAGCACGCACTTTCAAAGTTTCTCCCTTGCTCGTAATCACCTCGTCAGCTATGGCCGCCTTACGATATCAAAAGCCCGCTTTTCTTCCTTTAGATGTTGCCATTTCCTCCCTCTAAAAAATGTTGCTTCGAAAAGAATGTCCAGTCCTCTCCACTTGTCATCTCCTCTTCTTATACCAAAATAAGATGCCGTACCAAGCCATTCCTTCCTCGCTCTTTCTGGGCCAAAGGTCAAACTTTTTCCATTGGCAAGGCATAGAAACCAAAATTAATTTAGTTGCGCCAAGACGCCAAACAGTCCTCAGAAACTCGCCAACCAGACCAGCAACCCCTTGTGCACGCCCCGGAGACTTGCAGATAGCCAATTGGAAAGCTAGGACTCTATCCTGATTGGAGGTCGAGGATTCTCAGAAAAAGGGTAGGTATTGCCCTGACCCGTCCAAAGGGTAATTAATCACTATCAGGGTTCGAAAAAAGGTCTTTGTGTGAAAACAGACAATTTGTCGCGTCAGGACAGTAAAATTGGGTGGTCCGTTACAAGCTTATTGTCAAGGAGTCAAAATGGCAGGAAGTGAAATTGACCTCAGTAGTAAAGTGGGAGATTCGGATCCTTTTCTACAAAGGAGCGGAGGACTCAAGAAACAATTTTTAATTTCAAGCTTAACGGGGGTTCAAAAAGCAATTATAGCGATTCAACATGCACGTGCGTTTCTCAAGGGAAAGGGGGAGTCTATACGGTAAAAGAGGAAAGAAAAGGTCGTATTCTAAAGGAGGTTGTATAAAGTTAAAAAAGAAGCTAGCTGTCCAGAGTTCAACAAGTGCATAAGAAAGAAAAACATTTCGCGTAATTTAGACAAAGAATTACAATAAAGAAAATTTTTAAGTGTCTTAACACAAAATAAGGGAATTATTTGCCGAAAATTAACATTAATTAAAATAAACAACACCACACGAGGATGACATCTTAATCGCCACGCCCCTCTCTAAAATTCCGTACCACACAAATGAGGATCGTTTAATTCTACAGGATTTATCGTACACCAGACCCAGGTATACAGCGGTTCTTTGGTCGAATCTTTGTATCGAACAAGCGACCTGTTAGTCCTGAAGCAGACTCTGTAACACCAGATCACTACGGTCTTATTGACAAGTGAGAGAGACGAATTAAATTAAATGAAACGTAAAATTCGTTTATAAAGGATTTTGGCTAACTTCGGTCGAGATATTAACATCCACGATTATTTTAAAATTAATCTATTTTAGTAATATTAGTATTTTTAAGGGGACACGAGACTGCTAAAGCTCGAAAATTTTCGATTTTATGAAAAAAAAAATATATATATTATTTCTCTGCCTTTTCTGAACAATTTAAAACAATCCGCGATAAAAAATTTTATAATTATGAAATTTATTAAGGAAAATGTATCAGCTCTACAACGTAAACATTGCATATGGCCATATCTTTAAAGCGCTAACTCTCAAAATGTGTCTTTTGTTATTGCGCGCACGATACCTCAAGAACCATTGAATATTTTTTCATAAAACTCTTACTGAATATGTATTGTGCTACGTTCTACAAATTGAACCACAATTTTTGTACATATTTTCTCCAAACAAGTGTTTGGAGGGTTAGAAAAGTTGAAATTTTAACATTTTATATTAAATTGGTATATAAAACAGAAATTGAATTTAAATGTTAATAAATTGTGGTTCAGACTGTTTGGATTACTTAGATAGCCAAAATATTGTGTTTATACCAATATTTTATTCGTAATCATGCGCGCAAAGTGATTATCTCATTTTTTTCTCCAAAAATTATACCCATATTTATTACTCCCTCAAATAAATACATACTAATATAAAGGTTTGAAAATGTGTGTAATATACAAGAAAAAAAATTGAGTTTGTGAATTGATGGTTTCAGAGAAATAATGTATCGAATTTGGCAGTCCCCCCCAATTTTTCGAGGTTTAAGAGTCGTATGCCCCTTTAATAATAGAATTTTAATCTGTTCCCTCTTGAATTCAATTGAAATTTATAACTATTCATATGTAGCTATCTCAGTATAAACTATTATTTTTTTAGTCCTTTTCCCAGGGCACTGTATTTTTGCACACTTTTATTTAATATGAATTGTTTCATGATTGTAACTATAGAATTTCGCAAACGATTTTTCACTCCTTTCCTGATGTAGTTCTTAATAGAATGTGGAAATTGATAGAGTTCTGAAATTTTGTATAATGTGTGTTCTCGATGAAAATCCATTATTTCAATATTTTCTAAACTTAATTATCAGTTTTTAGATCAATTTAATTAAATATTGATTCCATACGAGTGTCACCACCTGTTAGTGAATTTGAGAGAAAAATTGCTGTCAGGAATCGATAATATTTACAACAATAAATTACGAATTAAAACTAAAACGAAGAAAATAATTTTTAAAAAATTTTACATTTTATTACAGCAATAAATGTGTGTCTTTATAAACTTTTATTATAACCTTTTTCTTATTTCCACATTATGTTGAAGATTCTGACAGAAGCGCTTGCTTTCTATGTTTTAGAGTCCCCGCAGTTCATGTAACCGACCTCATTTTGGGGTAAGATTCTTTGCTTAAGAAGTCCTACTATAATGAAAGAAACCTGTAGTTATCATTTGCATTCCTGATGAATTTTAAGTATGTTTATGTTAGACTGTATAAATCAGATTAGATTGTAAAAATAGGTTCGATTAGATAGCATTCCATTAGATAAGACAGCATTCCAATAGATTAGATCGCAAAAATAAATTAGAGAAGATTGTTATAATGGTTAGATTAGATATCAAAATACCTTAAATTAGGTTACACTTAGTAAAACTTAATCACATTTTGCATCCCTACATGATTTTTATGTGTGTCTATATTATACTGCATTTAGAATTTAAAATATCTCATTCATTTTTATCTCCGATAAAGAGTCGAGTAATAAGCTATTTTGACTTCTCTTGACTTTTTATGAATGTTATAAATTATTCTTAATGCTATCGAACTTAGGAACGCACAACCTAAAGCATACAATTTAAATTTTCGAAATTTAGTCTCTTTTAAAGATGCTGAATTACACTCTTATTTCCGATTTACATCTAGATGCAACTAAATACGTATAGTAATATGTATCATCCGAAGAAACAAGTTATTTGGTAAACATATGAGGCATTGTGAGTCTGAAATTGTCGAGATTTCATTCAAAAAATTCTACAGACATTTTTTTTGCACCACTCTTTAGTCTCGTTGGGTGACCTTGGTGGATGATTTTAGTGTCGTTGGCTTTGCCGAAACCTCTATAATGCCTTAAAATTTAAAAAATAGCATTTGACATATTGAGTGAACTGCCAGGCAAGGTTAAAGTTTTGAGTTAAGTCTACTGATGGAAACTTCATCTTTACCACCTGAAAAAAGCATTGGTAGGTGACGTTCATATCAAGTCAACCATTAATTACCATTAACATTTAAGTAAAGTCAAACCTTACTAAACGACGTTTATATCAAATTCAAGTTCATAAATCGAAAATAATTCTTCAGATTTTTTTTATTCAAAACCCACACCGGTGCAGCCTACACGAAATGGTGTAAGGCGTTTAGCAGACCGGTGGGGAAATACAAAAGAAATACAAAGAGTCAAAATGACTCGACACACAAAAAGCATCACAAACACAGCACATAACGTTACAAACACTGTAATAAAAGAGGCAGCAACAGAAGTAAATTAAGTAAAACAAAACACACATACAAAAAAGAAAAGAAAAAAACCCAAAAATACGTCACCAATCAATAGTACACTTAAAGAGAAACATAAATTTATTTAATTTTGTTTCATTTTAATCACCAGATATGGAGCCAACATTAAACATATTCAAAAAACAGAGTCCCCAGAGTGTATCCAAATGAGTAAAACAAGAGTAAAAGTTCAGTGCAGTACACCAGCAAAAAGAAGTAAAAATAAAGAATTAAGTAAAATAAAAAAAATGCAAGGTATCATTAAAAATCTTACAAAAGGGGCATTAAAAAAAGACCCAACGGTCCCTCAACAGTCAAGAAAACAAATCCACAAAAGACCACGTCAGTCAAACAATAATAAAAACACCAGTAAAAAATGATCGAGTTTTAAAAATAATAAGGATAGAAACAAAGGATACAATTGGGATTCCTAAAAGGTGAATGCTCAACAAAACCAAGGAAACCAAAACATTAAACTGAAAACGATATAAGCAGCTAAAATTAACAAAATAATCAGCTAATTAAGGCATATTTTTTGTCATCAGAGTAAAACTCTGCACTTGCATGTATTTGTTCATATATTTGCTCCTTGAAGTAAAAATTCCTTAAAATGAGCTTAGCCTACTCGCTGCGGGACTCTAACAATCAGTCCCCGCTTTAGGAGACCGATGCCTTATCCGTCAGACAACGAGGGCTTCGAGCTCTTCAGGTACTGAAATCCAAATTAAGGCATATTTTTTCATTAAAGTAAAAGGCTGCATTTGCATGTATTAGATTATATGTTTCTTCAGAGCCATAAAATTTCTCTAAAATAACAACAGCATTCCCTCGCCGGGACTCCAACCAGCAATCCATGGTTTAGGAGACCGATGCCTTATCCTTTAGACCACTAGGGTTTCGAGTTATTGAGGTATTTTAATCCAAAGTAAGGCATATTTTTTATATCAAAGTAAAAGGTGGCACTTGCATGTATTTGAAGATATGTTTCGTCCGCGTCGCAAAATTTCTTTAAAAAGAGCGCAGTATACCCTCGGCGGGATTCGAACCCGCAATCCCCGGTTTAGGAGACCGATGCCTTATCTGTTGTCTAGAGGGCTTCGCGTTGTTGAGGTATTTTAATCCAAAGTAACGCATATTTTTTATATCAAAGTAAAAGACTGCACTTGCATGTATTTGAAGATATGTTTCTTCCGCGTTGTAAAATTTCTTTAAAACGAGATCAGAATACCTTCCGCGGGATTCAAACCCGCAATCCCCGGTTTAGGAGACCGATGCCTTATCTGTTGGGCCAAGAGGGCTTCGTGTTGTTGAGGTATTTTAATCCAAAGTAACGCATATTTTTTCATCAAAGTAAAAGGTGGCACTTGCATGTATTTGAAGATATGTTTCGTCCGCGTCGCAAAATTTCTTTAAAACGAGATCAGAATACCCTCGCCGGGATTCGAACCCGCAATCCCCGGTTTAGGAGACCGATGCCTTATCCGTCAGGACACCAGGGGGTCCAGTTGTTTAGGTAATGTAATCCAAAGAAAGGCATATTTTTTTCCATCAAAGTAAAAGGCTGCACTTGCATGTGTTTGAAGATATGTTTCGTCAGCGTCGTAAAATATCTTTAAAAGGAGCTCTGACTACTCTCGGCGGGATTCGAACCCGCAATCCCCGATTTAGGAGACCGATGCCTTATCCGATAGGCCACGAGGGCGTTAAGTGATTGAGGTAATGGAATGGAAAGTAAGGAATATTTTTTTCATCAAAGTAAAAGGCTGCACTTGCATGTATTTGAAGATATGTTTCGTCCGCGTCGTAAAATTTCTTTAAAAGGAGCTCAGAATACCCTCGGTGGGATTCGTACCCGCAATCCCCGGTTTAGGAGACCGATGCCTTATCCGTTAGGAAACGAGGGCTTCGAGTTATTGAGGTATTTTAATCCAATGTAAGGCATATTTTTTTATATCAAAGTAAAAGGCTGCACTTGCATGTATTTGAAGATATGTTTCGACCACGTCGTAAAATTTCTTTAAAACGAGATCTGAATACCCTCGGCGGGATTCGAACCCGCAATCCCCGGTTTAGGAGACCGATGCCTTAGCCGTTTAACCACAAGGGCTTCCAGTTTTAGAGGTATTTTAATCCAAAGTAAGGCATATTTTTTTCATTAATGTAAAAGGCTGCACTTGCATGTGTCTGAAGATATGTTTCGTCCTCGTCGCAAAATTTCTTTAAAAGGAGCTTTGAATACTCTCGGCGGGATTCGAACCCGCAATCCCCGGTTTAGGAGACCGATGCCTTATCCGTTAGGCCACGAGGGCTTCGAGTGGTTGAGGAATTTTAATCCAATGTAAGGCATATTTTTTATATCAAAGGTAAAGGTGGCAATTGCATGTATTTGAAGATATGTTTCGTCCGCGTCGTAAAATTTCTTTAAAGGGAGCTCAGAATACCCTAGGCGGGATTCGAACCCGCAATCCCCGGTTTAGGAGACCGATGCCTTATCCG
>BGPR01004449.1:34349-112085 GCA_013235015.1 Araneus ventricosus | reverse complement strand
GACAATTACTTTTCAAAAACGCAACATCGGAATTTTTTCTCTGACATTTTGTTAAAACAGCAATACTACAAAACTTCTGTTTTGAGGTTGATTCCTAATTTCATAACTGCGTCTAATTCTCCTTCTCAATTTTTCTTAATAAATAAATAGGGCCGTCCTTACAAGAACAATTTGAATGAATCGACCTGAAGGAGAAATACTAAAAGTAAAAGGAAAATACATCATTTATGCTTCTCTATCTCTTCCAGCGTTTAAGCCTGTGATGATGTTTCATCGGCGCTTTGATGAGAAATACTCTTCCGGCGTTGCTTAAATTTTTACTAATTAATTGTTTCATCGTTTCTGAACATATTTACTATTAATTACATTATATTTGGCCTAACCCCCATGCGTCAGCGTCCCCGACTGAAGTTTGGAACATGTGGTCACTTTCTATTTGTATGGTCACCTAGACTTGCAACCCAGCTCCGTTCCGACTGGCAGGTCGAAAGTCCGATTTATACTTTTCAACACTATTTTCTTCAAACGGATTATAAAAAATATACATAAAACACAAAAATTCAATCTATGTAGTGTAATTATTGTACATAATATAAAATATAAACAACAGGTGCTCTTTTACACGTATTGTAAACAAAAATACAATTTGAAATTACGTTTTATTTTGAAACTTGAAATTTATTTTCTGTGGTCATAAGTCGAGGAAAAGGTGTACTCGTTTTCGGCGTTTCAAATTTCATACAAACTTACAGTTGCTTTAACATACATTGGTTTCCTTTCATAATCAATACGAAAGCCTTCTTCATTGAAAAATGGACAAATTTTAACGGATTGAAACTTCGTGTGTGTGTTGTCCAATTTCAGAAGTAAGTATCATTTTCAGTATCTTCCTAAAAAGATAACTATTTAAGCCGATCGAAGACCAAATTTTCCTTATTGTTTATTGTTTAACGCAAATTTAAATTGCCATAAACCAATTCGAGGATACTCATCGAACAAAAAGCCAGTAAAAACATTTTGCCGAACTAATTTCCAAACAAATCGTCCTCTTTTTCGATTTTCGTTGGCCGCTGCGCAATTTAATGCTAATTGAAACGATTTATTTAGCATAGCGATAGAAACTCCATTTACTTGTTTACCCTTCCAGCACCATCTGCTACAAGCAATCAGGTGTTTATTTTATAGGAAAACTCATCTGAAAAACGTGAATAAAAACTCTTTAAGAGATACGAAGTGCGATTTCGCCAACCATAATAACAAAATATCAAAGCAAGGAGGCAAACACGGGATAGATTGGAAGAATAATTTATAATTGCAGATTACACATTGTGTATGCTCAAAAATTGCGCCGAGCAAATGAAAAATAAAACAAAGTATGAAGAAGACACGGTCTATGTATACACTAATCTATTTTATCTAGTCTCACTATTCGGTATACAAATATTGCCTCACACATCCTCCTTTCTTTGACAAGCGGGTAAAAAAGCCCACAAAATAAATCTTCTTCACCGAAGACATTTTAACCATAGCAACCTCAGCCACAACACACAAACCGGGGGGGGACCGAGGGAAGGTGGGAGGGGGAGAGAGTGATTGAGCGGCGCGAAATCTTTTTCGAACTAGGTCCAAACGAGAACCTAAAAATCGTTTTTCCAATACCCAACCAATCGATTTGTGATATGGAGAGTTTGTGTGTGTAAACCCGCAAGCAGACATCTTTTTAACGTGTCACTGCGAAGAGGAGGGTCGGAAAAAACACCTGTTAAGTCACGCTCACCCCCTTCCAACCTTTGACGTTCGATATTGTTATTATTTTTTCCCTGGCGATATGTTTTTACAAATAGGGTTACAGAAAGGCAATAGAGTGGTTATTATAGCCCTAAATCTGTTTTGAATGGTAAAAGGTAGTGTGATTTCATGCCTGAAGTGCATTCAGAGGAAACAGAGTCAGAACACGAACTCGACATGAAATAGAATAAAAGAATAAAAACTGTGTTATAGAGTAAGCAAATCTTAATAATATTGCAAACTCAGCCTTGACGCCGCTGATAATAGGACTCAGTTTTTAAAACTCGCATATATCGAACTAAGATTCATCAAATCGATTTGTTAATTTTTCCCAGATGTCCCGTATTAGCCGGAACAGTTCCAAATTTTGACTGTATGGCCCGAATTTTTTCCAAATTTGCATAAAAAGTCCCTGAATGCCCAGAGTTTTGTTTGTAAATAATAGTTATATTGAAAAAGTTAATTTAACAAAATTAAATCTAGTTTAAAGTAAAAGGGGCTTCTGATTCCCGACTTATACTTTGTGCAGAATACGGTCACCATATTTAGATAGGAGAAACAAAATAAAAAATCTGTTATACCCATAATCATGCTTTATTTTGTGATTGAGGAACAAAAATATTCATTTTGGAACACTAAGTTGACGTTTCATAAGTCAAAGAAGCTTTTTGCACCTAATTTAAAATAAATCCATCGGAAACACGATAAAAAACATTGAGATATCAAAAAGATTTCATCTTATTTTTTATATCGCATTATTAACGCACATTAAATTGTCAAATTAATTAAATTAAATGATTTAAAAAAATTATTTTCTAACATTTCATAAACGCTAAAAACAACATATCAGAACCCCTTCAGAACGTAATTTTCGTCACTGAGTTCGTCATCCTTTAAGTACATAATTTTATTATCATGGAAATCATATTTTGACCTTGTCTTACACCTCATCATCAGATACGTCGTTTCTAATCGGCTTAATTTGACATTTAACGAGAATATTTTTTCTGGAACACCCTATCGCACGGAACCTGAAATGCGCTCTGTTTCTGTCCTTCCCGGAAAAAAGAGCCGGCAACCCTGTCTTTGGAGAGGATGTAGATCACGTATCAGTGTTCCCGCAGTTGGCTGATGACGTTACAATCCGCATCTGCATCCCATCCCATTTGAATAACATACCCACAAGAAAATCGGGCCTGCCGTATGTAAAGTGACGAAGATCGTGCTTTGGAATCTCTACTCCCTCCATTCTCTCCCCAACATCCCTCAATAACTCTGCACCATACGGTTCAGTTAGAAGAATTTGTCCTTAACACTTCTGTTCAAAATTTGGCTCATTCGTCCTAAGAATTCGCATACTAATTTGTAGTTAGCTAACCATTTGATCTTTAGATTACGGGAGCATGAAATGACAAATTGTGCTCGCACACTGGGATTCTGACCGATGAAAAGAAACGTGCTTTCCTTCTTCTTGATGTTTATTTCGATCGAGTGAAGGGTTACATATTTTCATCTTGTCATACCGACAATAAGTCGAGTCATCGCGGATGAAATGGTAGAAGAGAGCGGGGGATTAATATTATTCACAGGTTGATTAGAAATAATGTAAATTAGTCCCGCGTGGTTAAGTGAAATCCTTATTGCATAGCGATGCAACATACGAGGAAGCATCAAAGGTTTGGGAAAAGAACCTAAATCTAGAACCTTGTTGTCAAGAGACTGCTGCGAGGGCGGTCCGCTAATAAAGGAACGGGGCGAAATTGCACTGACAATTATAATTCAAGAAAATATTTAATGCATTTCACAAAAGCAATATACTTTTGTTTATTTCTCGACATAATCTTAAATGTCGAGACATTTATCCCAGCGTGACACTCGTTTGAACACCCCTTCATTGTAAAGTTGCCAGAAGTATTCCAGAACGGTGGTTTGCAAATCTTCTGATCCGCAAAGCATTTTCCCGCCAAAAATTTCTTTAAAGGTCCAAATAAATGAAAATCCGAGGGGGCTACATCTGGACCATAAGGTGGATGTTGCAGTACCTCCCATTTCCGTTGTTCCAACCGCGGTTTGGTTTGATTTGAGATTGGTCTTGCGACATCGTCCAAAAGATTAATTCCTTCGTGTAATCGTAATAACCTTTTCTTTTTAATGGCTGTTTTCATTTTCTGGAGAATTTTAGTGGGAAAACGCTTTGCGGATCAGGAGGATTTGCAAAAAAAAGCGGTTCTGGAATACTTCAAGCAATTTGACAAACAGCAGTACCATGAAGGGATGTTCAAACGAGGGTCACGCTGGGATGAATGTCTCAACGTTTACGGAGAACATGTCGAGAAATAAACAAAAGTATGTAGTTTTTGTGAAATGCATTAAATATTTTCTTGAATTATAATTGTCACTGTAATTTCGCCCCGTACCTTTATTATGGTACCGCCCTCGGATAAATCTCCGTGGACACACTGTCACCTTCAAAGCAGTCTCTTTGCACGGCATTATTTCACTCTTGCTACTTCTGGAATGTATCCTGGAAGTATACTCCTCGAAGTGTTTCAAGCACCTTCTGCGATTCGTCTTGGATCTTTCGTCGTCTTCCAGAGATGTTCTTCAACTCTCAAAGCACGCGTGCCACTCAAAACACCTTACACGACTCATGAGAGTATCGTCTTAAACTTGCTGCATCAAGCGCAACGTCTCTGCGGCAGATTGGCATAAAGTTTCACCTTCGCTCTTCGTTCATGTTGGTGTCACAAAAGCGGTGCCGCACGCGGTCGCAAAAGCACGAGCTGCACAGCCACCGATGCAGACAGTACGATGTCTATTCGCACACTTACTCGTGATTGTGTTGCTATTGGCGTGTTGCAGAGGTAGTCTTTCAATTTTTGTACACCCCCTTGCATGTACCAGCTCATATTTTGTAGAAAGATTATGCAGGAAAAATATTAAAATAATTAATATTAGTTTTTGTGCATTTCTTTATTTAAAAAATTAATAACCAAATTCCGACATCGAACTTTAGGGATATCTTCGAAAGCTCTAAACGGGCCGCGGCGGAAAGGTTTCGACTTCGGGGCCGGAGGGTTCACCCGATTTCACTGAAGATCCACCATGCATGTCGTCCTGGTGCACGTTGAATCCGATGACATCCTATTTCTGGTGTGATGCCGAAGTTTGATCTGACCGCGGTTCAAAATCAAGAGGTCCTTTCCAAAATAGCCCTGAAGTTGTTTTAAAAAGGGACGTTAATGCAATTGAACTAAATTTAGCTTAACCCTTTATCTACCGACTGTACTTAAAAGTACCGCTTTCGTCACGTTTATTTCTTCGCCATATCGCCGTTTACCCTCACAGTATTCACGAGAACGCGGAGAATGGAATTCCAATAACAAGCAGTAAATGGCAGCTGAAGGCAGAAATTAGAATTTTTAATTATCAATTAGATTAATTAAGTAATTTTAATTAATTAAAAAGGTGTTTTCCTCTCTTCCAGGGTTATTCTATATCAAAAATTATCTAATGATTAAAAAGTCGCTAGCTAGTCAACGTAGCAAATAAAGGAAACGAAAGTTCTAAATACATGAACGATACGATTTCACAAAAGATTCGTCGTCTTTGTTAAGCCTGTTATTTGGAGATTTGACCAACAGAAGGTGTCATTATTTCCCTTTATCATGAGTCTTTGACTCACGGAATTACAGATCAAATGGAATTCAAACCGCCTCTATCATCGAGACTGTTGGGAATCAGACATCAATTTTAAATTTTAATCAGACTGTATGGACGACTCTTACAGAGCGTTCCATTCTGCAAAATTCCTCACCACACCTTTCACGAGTCGAGGACTCTTGATAAAGCAAAACAGTGTCATTTTCTTCCGGTCAATTGGAGCATCTTGGTGTCCCCTCAGATAGAATTCTGATTAAGCTTTTATGTAAGGGAGAAGATTTCCTAGCTACAAGAGGAAGATCAGAGAATTCATTCAAAGGGGAAATTGAAGAAAAGTCATTACTCACAAAGACTGCAAATTCAGAAAAGAATTTCAATTGTATATAATGGGATATTTCCCAAAAATATATGTACAGTTTCTTTTATATCTACACGCTGCTTTCCTGTAAAATGTGATTTTAGAAGTTCCTTTCGACGGAAATCTTCCAGGATTTTAATGTTGTTTATCTGTTTTATAACTTTTGTCCGAAAGATTTGGATTTTAATTCTTAAAGATAAAGAAATAAAATTAATCACAAATATCGGAAATAAATTCTTAATTGCATTGAATAAGCTTTGATTCTTTTTCTTTTCCAGAAATTAACCCGAAAGGTCCACTCTGTCTGAAAGGTTTCTTTCTTTCAGAAAAACTCATGCATTTAGATAAGAATTTTTCCCTGCTTATTTCCGATCCTCAACATCAAAGGAATATAAAACAGGCCCATGTATCCCTCATATTCAAATACCGCCAATGGATACCTGTCGCCAAATCGGTCGTTTGAAAGACCGCCAAGCGATCCCAGCTGCTGAAAACGCAGTGAATACATTATTCATGATCAAGGCGAGCAGCTCCGCTATGAATTTGGATTTCCCTATGGGATTTCCCGTAGGGATTTTTCATTATTTTGGGCAGATATCGAAACCCAATTGTTCCTCTATTGAGGGGTGGCCCCTTATGGAAGATCATAAGGCCAGGGAATGAAATAAGGCGTATTATGACAGAAGTGGCGCCCTATTAGGGATACAAGGCACGGTTTTTATGCCAACGACTTCCTACTAAAGGGCACATTTTCTTCAAGTCTTCATGGCTTTATTATGCACTGGGAAAAAGTGGGGAATTTGCATTTTTTATGCGTCAGGACACACTGGAGGGGTGCTTTGAATTTCGGGTATGGGGTATTGTTAGATATGCGGACCCATGCCTTCGAGTTATGACCAGTGTGGTGGTAATTTGCGTAGAACAGGAATGCCTTATACAATCTAATGTCTTTCCAAAATGTGGGATGTATGCTGATCTTAAGGGAGCTTTAGCGTTGGTGAATAGTGGCGGAACAGGGTTTTTGCACAAAAAACTGCCGCAATGTTCGGTTTTTACGATAAAATATGAACGAATAAGAATATGTAGCAAATAAAGATCTTTTTCATGGAGAGGCATAACTTCTGAGAGATAAATGATATTTATCGAGTGCTGGAAAAATGGATTGAATAATGGATGTTAGCAAAGGATCCTGATAACTACAGCTATAAATTTAGTATGCCATTCATTTATAAGAGTTAAAATTTTATTCTTCTATTTAATAGCAAGTTTCGTACTCGTAAGCACCATGGCTTAAACAGATTGGGACTGGAATGGGTACTTGGACTTCATTCTAACTTATTTAACATAGATTGATGTGGAGAAAATATGTAGACTGAAGCATTTTTGTTTAGACTGAGTAAGTATTTCTTTCCGAAAAGTCTGCGGAATCTACAGCCATTAGAACAAGTAGGCCGAAGACACAATCGACAAGACTAGATAAAAAAGTTCATTAAAGTTACCATATCCATCGCAGCGTTTATATCTATATATACTTCTGAAAAATCACAAAAATATTTGTACACAACCGTATAGGTGATTGCAGACGCAGTTAAAATAAAACTTAATCAAAAAAGATATCAAGAGGCATTTCGTTTACATAGGAACACGTGAAAAGAAGCGTGAGACATCCTACAATGAGCAGGATAGCATCACTAAGAACTTTTAATTGTTTTTTGCAATCAAAAACTCCACAATTCAAAACACTCGTTGACGAAATTCAAAATATTTCGCGCTAGGTGCAATGCAATAATTTACTTTCGTTCAATTTATTTCCTAGCTACTATTTATATTGGTTTGTAGACGACGAAACTAAACCCAAAATGCGCCATATTTTGGAAGTATACCAGAAAGTCCGGGAAGAACACTTCCGCTGATTAAACAAGCAATACCGTTTCGCATCGGTTTGTTGAACTTATCACATCAGCATGCCCTTTTACAAGCTGTTCATTCTAATCGCAGTGGCGTAGCGAGAGTAAGTGTCGCGCGGGGCATAATATTAATTTTTCGTCCCTTCATCACATGCGGCTTAAAAAAGTGACAAATACTCACTTATATTTCGCCTCCATTGTCCTCTAAGAATGGCGACCGATTGGTCCATACGCCCCTTGACTGCCAGTCATTACGCCACTGAACTCAGAAAACACTTGTATTCGACGTTAAAACAGGCAACCTCTCTCTCCGTAGTCTGGTACGAATCCAGTGGCACAGCGAGGATGAGTGGAAGCACGGCATCCTGTGACTCTTCCACCCCTCAGTGGAATAGCAAGAGTGAATGAGTCATGGCAATATTATTTCGCACCCCTCTTCACGTTTGAGTTTAGAAATTGACATAAATACACTATACTTTCGTCTTCATGGCTCCCCCTAAGAGTGGCGCCTGGGGAATCTAGACCCCCTTGCCCCCGCCCATTTGCTACTCCACTGTCTAATCGTGTCTGAATAGCTCATTTCTAAACCCTCGGTGATAGAAGTATGATTCCAATTGCAAATTGCCGCGGTGGCCTAGTGGTAAGGTCCCGGCCTTGGAGCCGGACGGCTCCAGGCCCGAAACCCGATTCCACTAAAGATCCGTCTCGTGTAGGGCCTGCTGCACGCTCAATCATACGTAGGGGGCTAAACTTCCTCCTGCTAGTGTGGTGCAAAAATACCCACACTGGCCCGGCCTACCCAAAAAGGGTGCAAGGCCGGTAGAGGACCAGCGGGAAGAGAGCCGCTCCCCAGCATGTGGAGGACGGGATTTATTGAGTACAATAAGATGATACAGGCAATGCCCGAACAGGGGCAGTAATTTTAAATACAAGAGAGATGGGAGTGTAAACATGGTTCGACCCACCTCGGTGGGGAGAAAATAGCTTCATTTACTGCTCGGGCAAGCAAGGAACAGTAAAAATATATAAAAATAAATAAGTATTGAAAAAGAAACAAACAAATAAACACAGAAAAAGCAGTAAAAATCAGCTATATAAAAAAGTCAAATAGGGGGGGGGGTGCCAGATCAGGTGTCGTCCTCGTCATCTTACCGAGGTTCAAAATGACGAGGTCCGCCCCAAAATACCCCTCGCGTTGCTAAAAAAAGGGACTTTAATATAACTAAACTAAACCAATTGGAAAATGCTTTATATAGTGTAAAGAATTTTATTTCACGTTGTTTGAGCCAATATACTGCCGAAAAATTACGAAATCAAAAGTTTTAAACAGTCCCACGGTCCTATTAATTATATTTAATAAAATATTTACGACACACTAAATTTTTAAACAAAAAAAAAGTTCCACTTTTTTGCGACTCAAACTCGCCCGGTTATGAAAATTTGACTTTCATTATTTTAAAGCAATCAACTACCGGCTCGAGCGAGCGCTGCCGTTGATTGGCGGTTCTTCCTCGAGTTGGTCATTGAGATGTTTTAAAACCGTCTAAAATAGTGAAATTCAAAAGTTTATATCTTTGTCAGTTTTAGTGGCAGAAGGGAGGAACTTATTTGTTTCAAATATTAGCGACTTCAGAATGAGACTTTTTCAAAATGACATTCATTGAATTCAAACAACCTAGAATATAATTCTTCGCGACACTTGAACCATTTTTCTAACTGGAAGCATACGCCTGTCTCTACGGGTTTAGAAACGAGCTTATAGAGTGAGAGTTAATCTTGTTTTGAAAGCAAACTATGACGAGAGGGCTTGAAAATCCACCACTCGCTTGCTGGACCACTGATGATGATTGGGTAACAAAAATCACATTAGGATCCTCCCGCCACTTACCCTCTCTGTGCCACTGCACCCTTATACATTTTTAAATTGTCCAACGAATGTCCAGTTTGGGTTTCCAGTCAATGTAGGTCCAAAATGGGGGTGAAAAAACATTAAATCGTATAGTTTTGAAAATTGGTACACGTTTTTGTGAGAGGCTTATGATTAACATACTAAAAGTCAAAGGTCCTGGGGTTTGAGCTCGCGGCGCCATCTTGGATTTCATCCCCCTTTTTTCAGTTTTTCCTGAATATCTCGAAAACTATTCAGTTTTCGAATTACAATTGCTTTAACAAATTAAAGAACGTAACATTCTCTACAAATACATCCTTTTATTTTTCTTCCAGCTTAAATAGTTTCCCAGATAATGGGTCTCAAAGGTTGCTGCCATCTTGGATCCCCCCCTCCTTTTTAGTTCTTCTTGAATATCTCGAAAACTATTCAATATTAAAATTACATCTGATTTAACAAATTAAAGAGCGTACCATTCCCTACAAATGGATGCTTTGAATTTCCTTCAATCTTTAATAGTTTTGAGATAATTGGTCTCAGAGTGGATGAATTTGCGTCTTAGTTGATAGTCCAGTCAACGAAGAGTTTGAAGAAAAATATTAAATCGTATAGTTTTGAAAATTGATACACTTGTTCGTGAGGGGCTTCTGAAAAAGTCCCCGGTCCTGGGGGGGGGGGGGGAGTACGGGCAGCCATCTTGGATTTCATCCTCCTTTATAAGTTTTTCTTCAATATCTCGAAATATATTCTGTTTCCAAATTACATGTAATCAGCAAATTAAAGAGCGTAAAATTCCCTACAAATAAATGGTTTCAGTTTTCTTCTAGCTTTAATAGTTTCCGAGATAATGGGTCTCAAAGTTTGTCGCCATCTTGGATTTTATCTCCCTATTTTTAGTTTTTCTTGAATATCTCGAAAACTATTTGATTTTTAAATTACATGTAATACAACAAATTAATGATCGTAACATTCTCAACTAATGCATGCTTTTAATTTTTTTCTAGCTTTAACAGTTTCTGAGATATTTAAGAAAAACTAAAAAAAAGGGAGGGGAATCCAAGATGGTTGCAAATTTTTAAATCCATTATCTCGGAAACTATTAAAGCTAAAAAAAAAAAAACCTTCTTTTGTAGGGAATTTTACGCCCTTTAATTTGCTAATTACATACAATTTGAAAACTGAATAAAATTCGAGATATTTAAGAAAAACCTAAAAGGGGGAGATGAAATCCAAGGCGAGCTCACCCCCCAGGACCTTTGAATTTTAATATATTCATCAGAAGCCCCTCATGAACAAGTGTACCAACTTTCAAAACTATACGATATAATATTTTTTTAAACCCTTCGTTGACTGGACTATCAACTAAGATGGTTTACCAATTCATCCTCTTTGAAACCATTTATATCAAAAACTATTAAAGCTTGAAGAAAAATCGAACCATCCATTTGTAGGGAATTTTAAGCTTTTTAATTTGTTAAATCACGTGTAATTTGAATGTTGAATAGTTTTCGAGATATTCAAAAAAATTAAAAAGGGGTAGGAAATCCAAGATGGCGGCAACATTTGAGACCCATTATCTGAGAACCTATCAAAGCTGGAAGAAAAATAAAAGCATGTATTTGTAGAGAATTTTACGCTCTTTAATTTGTTAAATCAATTGTAGTTTGAAAACTGAATAGTTGTCGAGAAATTCAAGGAAAACTAAGAAAGGGGAATGAAATTCAAGATGGGGCCGCGAGATCACCCTCCTCCCTAGGACCGGGAACTTTTAGTATGTTTATCAGAAGCCCCTCACGAACACATGCACCAATTTTCCAAACTGTATGATTTAACGTTTTTTTCAAACCCTTCGCTGACTGAACTATTTTGAATGGTACACTTTCATTTCAAACGACAACAAACGTGCCATATAAATGAAGAGCCAAATTATACCCTTTTTACGCGTGTGTGTGAAAACTGATACCCTAAAAAGTAATACGAACCCTAGCATCCTCACACCCCAAACTCCACCGACTGCGTTTCAACAAGGTAAAAGTCACGGCACAGTGCACTTACTAGCACGCAACCTGTCGGTAATTACTGTAATAAACGAGGCATCCCACAGCTCTCGGAGAGGATCTGGCATCCTCCAGGAAATGAAAGCGAGATCCTAACCACTTTTCTGAATCATCCCTCGTGTCTCGCGGGTAGCAGTTAACTCCCCCGTCATTAGGTCACTTCCGGATGGCTACCTGCAACCCTCGAAGTGACGCGGAATCGAGTTGTTGATTTCCTTTCGATTGATGCAGTGAAACGCGTTTTTATTGACACGAACCTCCTTCTCAGCAAAATTATTTTGAAAAATAAGCTTTTTTTGAATTTTAAGGAACTCTATGAAGTCAGAAAAAGAAAATTACGATAATCTTGGGGTTTTTTCATTTATTTGTACACCAATACTTAAAGAAATCATCTCAGTGGCAGATTCCAGATTTTGATCCCTGGATTTTGGTGAATTCTGACGCTTTTTTGGACGCCTCCGAGTTTGAAAAAATGATTTTTGTAATTATGTCTGCATCTATCGGTGTGTATGCAAGGCTGATAACTTAAAACGCAAGAATCTCAATGGATTGAGCTAGAAATCTTGTCTTGACGCTAATATTGTAGATCTGTATCGAATCTTGGACTAAATCCGCCAAAGGGAAGACGTACTCTTCCTAAACTTACACTCCATTTTTTTCTCCGATATGGATCTAAATCCCGGCAAACAGAATTCCAAAAGCGACTAAATCTCGACTCTGTCCGAAATCCCGACAAATCAGTATATAAATCCATTGTATTAATTGTGGTACGATAATGGTATACAATTAAACTCAAATTGCCTTTATTAATTACCATTTTAAATAAATATTACATATTATTAATAAATATTTTTAATCGGTAGATAATAAAAATTATTTCTTTACTGAAATTTTGAAAATTAGAATTATAGTCAAAAATTGAAATGAATATTTAAATAATTCATTTAATTAAAAATGAAAAAAATTGCATATTCAAATGGTATATTTACAGTCACATATTTTGAGAGAAACTACGAAGATATTCCATCACAGGTTGATTATCGACATAATTTTTATGATTTTGTGATAAAAACTATTAATTAGTAATGTGCAATATTTAGTTAAAATGGTATTTCATTAACCGAAATTGAACGTTTGGATTAAGATATTGATATGTGCCCATTTGGACCATGTCGGAATTAAATAGTATTTTTCGCTGCATTATGAAGTTACACATACAAAGAAAAAAACATTGGAGTTAACACTAACGTTGAATATCGGATATATGTTTAATCATTATATTGATTCCAGGATTTTCCTTTCTTTTCCGTTCCTTTGGGTTATTTATCAAATTCAAGAAAAATATTATGTGCATTTTTAATTAATGTGTTTATTTATTGGTCCGTAGCTACTCATATCCAAGTGCAATATGGCATTCATTTTCAATTAATGCGTTTTCTTTACAAGCGTTTTTTGACATTAATTTCACTGAAGATATGAAATGAATTTGTAATTAATATTTTTTGCAAGTGAAGGTGACTGAAACTAAAATTTCTTAAAAAATCGAGAAGATGAGAGAAAAAATAGAAAAACAATAAAAATACCATTATTGAAGAGATGTGTTTTTTCTTTCCTGAATTTTAAGATGAAGTAAAAATTCATTTCTTCCAATAATAATGCTCAAAATTAATTTCTGGAAAATCTCGAAATAACAAAACAAAGCAAAACAAAAAAATCCCTTCTTCCATATTATATAAAGTTAGCTTTCCTACAGTAATTATAGTTTTTTCTACCTTAAAGTTTTAAAGCATTAACTTTCTTTCTACATTAAGAGAGAAGTTCAAAAATGGAATAGGTAAAAATAAAGAGTCCTAAGTTAACATTCCTTAATTAAATTAACATTAAGTTGAACATTCCTTAAAAAACTTATGTTTAATTGTTCAGTAAACTGTTTTAATTTTTCAGTTCTCAATTACAAATTAAACGTAAGAAAATTTTAAAACTCTAACCAATATTATACATTTCAAAGCTACATATTTTTTTATAAGAAGCACAAAAATACAAATTTTCCTTACTAGTTAAAGAGAAGTATCTTTATTCCCTGATTAAAGCCATCAATCCTTCACAGATTATTTGCATCGCAGCACTGATGATAATTTATTTTATTTCTCACTTTGCGTGGCGTCAGCAAACTTGGTTATAGTAAAGCAATAGGATACCAGCTTCAAAGTACCGTGAAACTTGTCTTATTCGAAGCCAACGGGATCGCAATAAAATTTCGATTTATTAAAAATTCGAAAGAAAAAAAACTCGTTTTAGAAACGAATGGGGGAGTTGGGGTAGATTGATATGCGGAAACATTGATACAATCAATAACTTTTGATGATTAGAATAGCTCAAGATGTTCACATCCCCTTACATATATGCCATTGTAACCCTTAGCACACGGTATAATTTTCGGCCATGTTTAGTTAAAAGTTAATTTACAAATGAATCAAACCGCTTATCTTCTCTCTAAGTGAATTTTACTTTAAGTATGTGTTGTGTGATTTCTTTCACTAATTACGTTTTCCTGCCAGGGAATCTACTCCAAAGATAGGAAAAACATTTATTTTTCTGAACTATATTAAGTTTTGAAGTTGTTTAGCATTGTTTTTGCGTGACCACTTGTTTTAAGTAAAAACGGCTCTTGGGGCAGATTGATACAATTGACTCCGGGGCACATTTATACGCGTCTTCTGTGTGTATTAATGTGCCTACGAATAGCAACTAATTGTAATACCGTCTTCAGAAATGCAAAAAAAAAAAACGTAAAAATGAACTATCTGAGAGAAACACGCAATTAAGTATTTGTTTAAATAATGAAAACTGTATTAATTCATTGCAAAAATTAAAAGCATTGTTGCAAATATTAAGTTTAAATATCTTTTAAGAATTTATTAATATTGGAGAGAAAAATTAATTAATATCATGAAAAAGAAAATTTTTTACCTTTTTAGATGGTTTGAAAATTATTTTTGTGCTAATTTTTTTTCGTAAGTCACCAAGGAAGAATGCGAAAATTTCCCTTAATTTCCAATTCATTAAAATTTTAAAAAACGGCTTCGAGGTGCACATTGCCTCGTCGAAAGTATTTTTACACACACACGCACATTCTACTTCGTTATTTATAGAGATAAATTATTTTCTGAGGCATTAATGTTTCGTTTTTCCAGTGTGATTAAAAATGTTGAATTTTGGTTAAAATAAAAGTTTGTTACTTTGTTAAACTTTTAAAATTTGATTTGAAGTACAAAGTTATTAATAAAACAAATTTTGTTTCGATCCCACCCTTATTAATCATAATTTTTTTCGATATTTCCGTGTGTATCGATATACCCCTATTATGGAGCAGATTGATACAAATCCATTTTTAGGGAAAAAGTTTAATAAGTGTTTTATTATGTCATTTATGACGGAAACTCGACTGAAATACTATACAAGATTAACAAATGCATAAATATAGTGTATTAGTTATGATTATTAGCGTTAGTAAAATCATTTTTTAGCTTTCCAAAAAAAAGTTTTTTCAATCACCCCGTATTCCCCCTACAGCAAAAGGAAACGAGAATTTTTAAAACTAAAAATGGCAGTAAATATTTGTTTTTAATGTATATCAGTTTTAATCAACAAACAGCATACAGCACTTTGAATTCAAAATTAAAAAAGTGCAATTCACATCTAATATGTTTTAAGTTTTAAAAAAAAATAATGGGATTTTTTTAATGCTTTTCAGTTTGAATGGCTGGCATGGCAGCATCCTCGAGTGAATCGAAGGGTCTTTAAAATTATTCAGTTGCTGTCACTGAGAACACAAAGTACAGAGTATTTCGCTAATTAAAACAATTCAGTAATACAAAAAATGTATACAATTTTAGTTCTGACTAACCAAAATAAATTCGAATTATAGACTATATCTTAACATAATGTTAATAGGAAATTCAAAGTACCAGAGAAAAATTCGAATGACCGACGAATTCTACGTTCATTTTTTCCTATATTAACATCACTTTATGCTTCTTTTGCGAATTTGAATTTAGGTTTTTAAATAGAAGAGTTAAAACAGCCAGTGTAAAAAAAATCATAAATGAAATAAATTTTTCCTCCTCTTCTGTTTTCTTTCTTTCCTCTAATCCTGTAAATGTTAACTTTGAAGAAGTAAAGTTCTTTTGCCCTTTTAAATTCTTCCCGTTCTATTGACTAACCAAAATTTTTTCGCAGAATACCCTATTGAACCAATCCAGCTTATGTCATTCCCGTACAAAAATATAAAGCAAATACATCTATACCATGATTTGGTTTTACTAAATCCTCTAATTCTGTCCGTTGTTTCACATTTTACTCTGAAGTATATTGGAGTCTCCCTATAAAGAAGTCGCTTGGTTCCAGTTGAAAAATTCGCTATAGAGAAAAATTCGTTGTACGGAGATAGAGATTTTTCCAGTTATTTAAGTAAATGTTACAAACCTATTATTAGGTTGCAATTAAAAATGAAATAATATATATTATAAATTTGTTAAAATTATACTAATTTTTAATGTATAAATAAAATGCTCAAAAGTGAAGACAATTCACCAATTTAGAGAATAATATGTACTAGTATGTATTTACGTTTATTTTACTTGAAAAATTCCGTTATTTTACATTGCTTTGCATTTCGTGATGTTAAATTTTCATAAAAAATTTCACATTTTATGAGTGAGCTAAAAATAGAGTCGGGCACATTTTCTTCCATTTGGAAACCTCTTTTAATGGTTTCGAATGATTGTAGCATTTCAGTCCTATGTGGTTTTGGCTGTATCACGTCTTCATTTTCGGAATAACTGTCATTTTCCTGGCCTTTATTGTTGTCCATTAAACTTTTCAAAATCTCTTCATCTGTAGGATATGAAGCAGTTAACAGTTCTGCGTCCACTTCTAAAATGTCGGAGAGCGTTGCATCATCTGTTATTCTTCCATTCCCTTCTACTGTTTTCCATTTTTCTTTCAAGATCTTATCTTCACCGTCGGAATCACTGTCATCTGTCTGATTACTGAAGCCTCCTCTTTTAAAGAAATTACTGATTCTTTTAGCAGTTGCGTCAAATTTCCATACTTTATAAAGTTCTGCAATTGCTTTTGGAAGATCGGTGTTTTCTTGAACTGTTTCATTTTTTTCAATTGCACTGATCATTTATTTCAAGATTCTTCTCCTATAGTGCATTTTTAAATTTTAATTATTCCGAGATCCAGGGGCTGCAATTTTTTGTGTAGTTAGGAGGAAAGAAAATGACACTAACATTTTTTAGCTTTTCTCCACAATCTTTTGAATGAATTGGATAATTGTCGATTAATTAAGTAATTTTACGGTGTTGTTGTCCCATTTGCTTGTCCAATGCTTTCAACCATCTGTCAAAAATTTCAGACATCATCCACGATTTTTTGTTGAATTCGTATTTAACTTCTAAAGATTTTATTCCTTAGAAGCACCTTGGAGATTTACTTTTGCCAAAAACAAGCATCTTTAACTTTTCCTCGCCAGTCATGTTGGCACAAAAAAAAATTGGGAATCTTTGTTTGCTTTTCTTTCCTCCGAAACATTTGTCTCCTTTAAAAGCTAGAGTTTTTGTAGGGAGACGTTATCGTTGGAATGAACAATGCGAGTGGTTGCACGTGTGAGCGATTTTTTTGCACACAAATTACCAACTTTCTTCAAAAATGACAAAAATCGAAAAGATAAATGCCTTAAAAAATTCGTTATAGGGAGACAACCACTTCGTTATATGGAGAATATTTTGAATGTTTGTTAACATTCCGATTAAAAATTTCGTTATAGGGAGAAATTCTCTGTAGGGAGACTTCGTTGTAGGGAGATTCTACTGTATTTCAAGACTAAAGCAGGTGCGAGTAATAAGGCTTGCCTGCAGAGAATGTTCTAATGTTACGAAAACCGTTTTACAGAGCCTGTAGCGGTTGCGTCGGACTCAAACGCCAGCACGGGCCAAACAGACAACGTCTAAGTTTATGAGTCAATTTTTATAGAAGAGCAGGTTTAGTAAGGAAACACAGACAGAGAGGGTTGTTAGCAGGCATAAAGAATTAAGACTGGTGCCACAAGCCATGTTTAGTAGGTGGAAAAATAATATATTCCCGAAGAAAGGGCCTGTGGATGGATTCATTTATTTAGGTAGGTTTCATTTTCGTGTAGGTTTCAACCTAATGTTAGTGAGACACGTCATCTTCGCACTCTTCCCAAAATCGTTTTTAGACAGTTGCAGACTATGCAGTGACGACTGTGTCCACTCATTTGAAGAGCACCTGCATCAGTCACATCATTTTTATCACTCTCTGTTCAATACTGCACAGCGCGCTACAACCTGTGTTAGTAGCATGCTGTCAAAATAAATACTTTTATGATTATTATTCTTTACGATTACGGTACTTTTATGATTATTGTACTTTCTGCCATCCGGTAGGAAGTCAAAATCGGCATATGTGTATTCGCGATTTTTTCAGATTAACCTCTTAAGGAAATGACCCGAGTTAACTCGTTCTAAATACCGTAGGTTTTAAAATAATTCGGTTCTTCAGCGGTCAAATATGTTTATGACACCACGCTTCAATACAGCTTTTTCTCTCTCTGCCTCTAATGCCTGTTAGCAGCACTCTAAGTTTTAACTGAATACTTTGTATATTATGCTAGTACTTCTGTGAGTAACAGACCTACAGTAAAAAAAAAGAAATCTAATATATGTTCTTTATCGCAGTCTTTAAAGGTTTCGCCATTCTTTTTTCGAATGCGAATTAGTATCACAAGTTTCTGCTTTTATGAGCATTCACTGAATCACAATATTTTATATGTCTGCTTTTATCAGTATTAACAAAATTACAGTTAAATGCCTGCTTTTATCAGTATATTAACAAAATTACAATTACATGTCATTTGCTATTATCGATATTTTTGGAGGCATTATAAATGCAATTCCGTTTGGCTAGAATTGTTGACAAAAAGCTGAACATTACGAGAAATGGTACATTGAAACAACCACCATCTTGAAACGGAATAAAAATACAGTAGAACCTCGCTTAACGAGCATAATTCGTTCCAGGATTTTACTCGTCGTGCGAAACATTCGTTAAGAGAAGCAATTTTTCCCATATTAGTTAATGTAAAATACAATAATGCGTTCCATGCCGAAAACATTACTGAACAAATTTTAAGTATTACGTTTATTTAAAGAAAATTACTTATAAAATTTTTAAGGAAGTAGAATCATCTTAATCTTTTCTTCTATCGCGAAATGAACTAACCTGGAATGCGAATTCGATTTGCAGAAAAAAAATCGAAATAATTAGTTCATTTTTTATAATAAAATACGATTCTTTTTTTACTAGAAAGCTGCCAAGAGACATCTGTTTTTCCGCCGCTCAAAATTTGTCGAAAATGCGACACAGCATTATCATTAAATAAATTTGTGGCGCGCATAGCCACTGCCTCATAGAACGAGAACATCTCACGGGCCCTCAGCACCATCCTGACAATGGACTCGTCTCCGGGACCAGGGGCGAGGTGTCCCGTAATCAGGAAGAAGAAGCCACTGCCTCATTAGGATGACGATGCAACAGTTTCCTATGCTTTTAGAAATTCTCTTACTGCGCCAGAAGATTGTTGTTCTATTGTTAACTCTTCCTTCCCTGACAAGCTCTCCTCCGCATCTTCTTGCTGTGAAACATAATGCAGATTCAAGGATATCTACGAACACAGTTTCGAAAAGTGTGTGTCACAAGCGACCAGGCGATAACAGCGGAACGAGTGCTAAACACGGACTGATGTAGCAGATGCACAATCCGGGACTTCCCTTGTCCTCTTCACTCGTTATGCAAAACGTTGCTCGTTAAGCGAGTCATTTTTTTTAACAATTTGCTTTGCTCGTTATGTGAATTACTCGTCATCAGAGATGCATTCGTCGTTGATTAACAAATAAATCTACAAACCGACGGAATGCCGAACGAACGAGTTGAAACGAGACCTTGCTTCTGCAGATTTCTCCTTTGAAGTAAAAAGTACGCATATTATTAACGAAGGGAAACGTTTTCTACTAATTTATTTCTCGAATAAACTGAAGAAAAGCCATTTTGACTAGCTAATATATTTCAGCGGTAGTTTAGACGACCAGAAATTCGTGACAGACTTCCACTCAAATCTCAATACATTAGCAGATAATAAACACTTCTGCTGCATCGGTATCGTGTTTACCTCTTTCATACGAGAAATTTATTTTTAGGATTTAAGTTTTGCCCAATTTCTCCTATGTACGACATTCAACTTCTCGAAGTAATCTTATAAAATAGTATGGTTTTAGTAAACAATTTTTACAGGTTTTAAATTTTCTCTCGATGATAAATCCCATTGTGTTTGCCCGAAATCAGGATTTTGCTTTAAAAGTGATGAAAATAACATTATGAAGCGGGGTGTTTTTACTCTTTTAACACGGGTATTCCGTTATCTCCAATTCAGACAATCGGCTAGACTGCAATTAGTTCAATAATTTCAATTTTAAATTAAGAATAACTCGACTAATAATTTAAACAATGCGGAGCGAACAGTTACCATGTGCGCCGTCCAAAAAGTTTTACCTGAATATTTTCAAAAATATAACGGATATCAAACTTTTCTTTCGCAAAATTAAAAAACATTTTAAAACTGTTTTACAGCATTTGACATGCATCAAAAATTTATTAAAGAATGGGTTGGGGGAAGATTATTCAATAATTTCTAATAATTGACTCATTTTCTTCCCTGGATCCATCAAATGATAAATTGAGAAATTTCTTTACTAAACTATTTGATTTTTATCAAATTTATTATATTATTATTACAAATTTATTAAATTTTATAAAATTTATGACATTAAATTCATGGAAACTATAAATTAGCAAGATTTTTACAACACTTTTGCAATTCAAAATAATTTAAAATCTTTTAGAGTAAAGAACTCTGTTTGTACTTAATCTGTTCTATTTAGAATATTCTTCCTATTTTATTGCTTTCTCATTTTATTGTGGAGGCTTATCCAAGTGGGCTTTCGCATCCCGCGAAGTTATTTCAAATATTTATTTATTTATTCTTTTTTCGCAATTTTTGTCCATATTTGTTTACTGGGATTTTGATTATCGTACAAAATAGAAAATAAAAATCATTTTTAATCACCTCTCGTGACCGCAATCTGGCTGTTAAATCTATTGCTATTACAGGAAATCTTAGAGCTATTTCGCACTGCAGCTTAGAATCGCTTGAAAGTATGGTGAGTGCGCATGTCAAAATGACACATAAATCGGGAAAGGAAGGGGAAAACGGTGGTTGGGATCTGCATAAGTAAACAGCATCCTCCTTATTACAGAGAGATTCAGAAATTAGAATTCTTCCGGTCTCTTCTTTTCTGTTTTCCCCACCTCTTCTAGATAACTTCTTCGACTTGACATTTTAATAATTTCATTCAAATATTCTTGTGACTTCTAATTACTTATTATTTAAATATTTTCTTTATTTCTCTTGTTATAAATCAATAAATCAGATTTTTAAAATTTAACCAGAGAGAAAAATAAGCTCAATTTGAAGTTCGTTTTTAAAATGGGATTCTTGAATTAATAAGGAATCGGACAAATTAAATAGACATTAAAACCTGCTCGTTTGTTGTTCTTAAAATATGGGACGTTTTAAATAAAGACATTGAACGGAAATATATTATTTAATAGAACTTAAAAAGGCAACTTTATAAATATATTTTGCTTCACATTTTCTGGTGATTAGTCAATACTCCACTTCCTTTTCATAATAATTATTTTATTGATTATGTTTTTGTTTTTTCTAGATAAGTACCTAAATATAATTACTTAGTTCAAATTTGCCGAAGATTGCCAACTTCAAAATTTTCTCCGATATATTTTACTAATTCTTAAATTTACATTTTTGGAGGAAGGGTTTAGTTGCTGGGGAAAGAATGGGTCTTAGGGAAGAGTCCATTTTGGTATTCTAAGGGAGTGAGATGATTAATACGTCAAATAAATGAAATTATACCGTTGTGGTGTTGCATATAAATAGAAATTCACTTCCATGAAAAAGTAGTTGGACCTATTCGCAAGAGTTGTATGAGATTGTAAAAGATGAATGAGAAAGAAAAAGAATAATAAAATAGGTATAGGTTGGAGAGCTAATTAAATTCTTTTAAATCAACATAACTTCTTAACTATTTTGCTTATGTCGAAGAATTCGGACGAAATCCCAGTGAGAGTGCTCGTGACACCAGTTTTTTTCAGTCCAGTCCTATATGGGATCGCTACCCATACTTTAAAAAGGTTCTGCTCTAGAAATCTGCAATCGTAATTTTGTTTTCTATTACCTAAAATAAGAGCAGCCAATTTCTATTTTTTTTAAGGACCAAAATCTAAGAAGGGGTCAATTTATATACTAAGAATTTAAATCTGCAATTCCTGGTCTACACTTAAGATTTCAGTATAATTTATTGTGGAATGATTAATGCTGGCATATAGAATGTAATACAACACGTTCTTTCATATTTAATATCATGCATTATCATGAAAATGAAATAAATGAGAAAATTCTACCGAAACAACTATTTCCATCTGAAAAACCATCTAAAACAATTCTACATTTTAAAATTTTTTACTTTAATCTTTTCTTATAAAAAAGTCACGAGTTCAAGCTGATATTTAATAAAAATAACGTTAAAACAATTTCTAAAGCCGGACAACCGCCTTGAAACCTGCTGCAGATACTCGGAGAATTACCGAGGTATCAGTCTATTTGTTTTCCGTCAAGTTCCCGCGTAGCATTTAGCTTTCCCACCTTTTCGGGCTAAATCCGTTCTCAAAATCTCTCTATCTAAACCCAAAAGGCGCAAAACCACGCCGACGTCTTTTCTGTCACATCAAAACTGTCGTAAAACCCCAGAGATGATTGACACCGCAAATGAAATGCCAAGCGCGCTAAAATACCCTCCCTGCCCCCTCCTGCGCTTCCTTTATTTTGTGCCGACGCTAATCAAAAGCATCAAACAGATCCCAAGCCCCGCCCATCTCGTGCCCCCACGGTGCGCATGCACATGGCCGGAGAGCACCAAATCCTGATCCAACGCCGAACGGTGACGGCCGACAACCGCACGAGGTAGCGCCCGCAAGCCGACGTGCCTCCAATTCTCGCCGGCAGACGACAAGAGGTGCAAGCAACAACCCTCGTCGAACGAATCGAGTTTAAAATCCTTTGGTTGGTTCTTGATGATGTTTCAGTAGCATAAGGAAAGGAGACGAGGTTTGATTTATTGAGTTGAGCGAATATGATTTGGCAGACGATTTTCGACTAACTATTTTGCAGACGACTGAGCAGCAACTGAAGCTGACTGTCTGATCAAATTTGATTTAAAGTGAAGTAATTTAAAAGAACATTGAAGTAAGAATTTCTTGGAAAGTAGATATATTATATGTAATACCAGAAAAAATATATATAATTAAAGAAATTAAAATTTGTAATGCATGAGCAAAAAAATATACAGCTTTACAAGCTTCATCTTTTTGTGATTTAGCATGATGCAAAACAATTTATCATATTGAGAAAAGTACTTAAAAACAATTAATATTTTATCACCGTGTTTTTGAAGGATAAAAAAGAATTGCGTTTCCAATCAAGAAATTCAAGGCGAAAATAGCAAATTCTTCTTATGAAAATAATCCAAAAGTTCTTTTGTGAAGAATCGTAGAAAAACAGTTACTCATTAGAGAATATCGGATGCATTCATTTGCGTAAAGAACTCCAAGAAATGATGATTAGAATTACCTTTGTAAAATCACTCTGAGCTACTTCATATCTCTGTGTTACCCACAGAAGGGTAAAAACAACGGATAACGCAAAATTAACATAGGAGAACAAATTCCAAAAGGAGTAACATCACTGAATGATAGTTTAGAATATCTTTAAAACAAACTGCGCAAGAAGAAATGACTAAAATTGTTTCTTGAAAAGAAGCAAGAAAATATAATTAAATGGGACAAATATTAAGCAATTATTTCTAATATTAACACAAAAATGAAGATTCATTCTCTTCCATTTCATTATGCGATTTGCGACGGGAAACAGTTGCTACTGCTTAGAGAAATCACTGCGGTTTGAACTTTCTTTTATTACTGTCACACTATCCAGTCACACCTGCTAAGTACTCCAAAACTGGTAAACATGAGATACAACGAAAGATGCTCTCTTACGACTTCGAATTAAAGAGAAAACTAGGAAGAAGGTAGATTCAGAAGAACTGTCCGGATGACCAGACCTTCTCCCTCGCCGGACAAAGTGCGGGGTCAGCTGGAAGGGGAGTGCCGTCTGTCTTCGCCCCCACGTGGTCTGACTTTCAGCAGGGAGATGGGGAGTGCGTTCAGGGTGGTCACCCCCAAAAGAGTGGACAAAGGTGAGTAGAATTCATTCACTTTTGCGATTTGTATGCTGAAAAGCTATTTATGGTGCATTCAACAGATTAAAGGCTTTGTATGCAAGGGAAATATTGCGTTGGAATATATAGAGAGATGAACGAAATTTAAATTTCGTCTTAATCTATTTTGATAACATAGTATTCGGGAAAGAATGAGGAGATTAAACACTTCATTGATTTGCCCATGCGCCGAATGTGTATTGAATAACTGAATTTTGAAATTTTTGAAGTAAATTTTTATCATTCACAGACGTTATAGTTCAAAGCAAAAATGACGTAGATTCTTTTAACATTTTAAGTGTTCTGCGGATCTTTAGATGAATGGAGATAACAACCCATTCCCGAAACCGGGTGTGTAATTAGATAGTACAGAAAACGTGCATTGAATTATTGTATTTAAAAACTTTTAAACTATGATTATATCATTCAAAGATGTAATAATTCGACACAAAAAATGGATATAATCTATAAAAATCTCAAGTGATCTATGAATCCCTAGTTTAATCGAAACGACAACTCGTATATTATTTAATTAAATAGCAGAGACGATTGTAGTCAGAACTGATTAATAATGGTAAAAAATTATTCATACCTCCTTTTTCATCCAGTTTTTTCACACGTTTCTTCATTCTGAAAAGGTAAAAAGAAATAAAATAATCAAATGAAAATAAACAAAAGCAGCATATCTTAATGAACTTGTTGTTACGATTATATTATATGCAGTAAATATTACTGAAATTATATGCTTATAATAAAAGTAAATAAACGACAGTGCTATTTATTCATTAAGAATTTTAATAAAATGGTTTTAAATAATTTTTTATTAAAGTTATTCTTTTAAGTAACTTAAAGATTCTCTGAATTGAATATTATTCTTATTAAATATGTAAAATTGTTGTTTCTTCTTCTAAATTGGAAGAATATATGCATGCTTGGAGAGATGCTTTAATTGATAATTTACATTTAAATAGATTTTTGTTAATTGATCATGTTTATATGAATTCTGAAAAAGAAAAAAAAATTTGAAAATCAAATTTCACGTCAAACTTTTAAATAAAAATTTATCATTTAATTTCTTAATTGCTTCCGTTTAAGTGAAAAGAAAAAGAAAAACCTACTAATTTTAAACCTTGATTTGAGTATATTTTTCATCATTTATTATACTCAATATATTAATCGTCACTTTTGCCGAAATGAAAAAGTTAATTATCGGTAATAGTAATAAACAAGCAGCATAAAAATCAGAACTAAACATTACTCAGATTTTAACATTAAACATTGTTGAGAATAGATTTTAGTTTATGCTAGAGAAGAAGAACTAAAATATTAGAATGAATTTTAGTTTTGTCTTTATAAAATCAGTATAATGGCCTTTTTGATTAAACAAAGTGGTTGTCGTCTGTTTAAAGGGGTGGGTGAAGAGCTGTATGCTTTCATCCAATTCATCGAGATCCATATTTATGTATTTTAAATTACATATAAAAAATTTACAATGTCAGTATTAGTGATTCATCTGCTACCGATCAGATGTTCTCACAGATTCACCTGTAATTTAATCATTAAAGTAAAATTTATAATAATTAAGCTTTATGTTAATTGTATATTTAATAAAATTTGATAATACTTTGCTTTTAAAGATAATGTTTTTTCGCATGTAAATTGATTTCGCATTCGTTTAGCCAAATTTTGAACTGATGAATCGTTAAAATGTCTTCGAAAAAAAATTTATTGATTTCTACCACACTTGTTAATTTCCTATTTATTTCAATGCTGATTGAAGCAGAATTAGAAACTTTTTTCTAGATATAATTTTGCTTACCTTATTCAAAAAGAATCTCTAGTCTGTAAATTATTGAGTTTTGTGAATATTTTTTTTTTTTTCCTTTTCCGAAGGAATGTTCTGTTCTTTTTATTTTTCCGTTTAATTTTCTTTCAGAGCATTATAACTAAAAGTTTATAAATAGTAATTTATATTACTTGGTTCTTCTTTAACGACAAATGAAATGTTTTACCAATGATAGAGTTTATAAAATTATTGTTTTGAATTTACCTACAAAAATTAAGAAAAAAATTTATAAAAGGAAAATAGCTTTTTTTTCCTTGACAGAAGGTGTTGCTGACTTCAAATATGTTTAAAACTTCTAAATTTGACATGCGATAATAAAGCTTTCACCTCTTTTAAATCAGAAATGCAGTGGCAAGATTCAAAGGAGGAGATATCTTGGGAGTTTTACGTTCTTTTTCTTAAGTGTCAAAAGTGAAGAATTCCTTTGAAATAAATTCTAATATCTCCTCATGGACAGAATACTAAAAATTACTTACACATTCGATTTTCAGGCCTATAAATGCCAAAGTTTTATCATTTTAAAATTTTTAATTTGTTTGCTCTTGCTTAAAGATCTTATGTGTAATTTTTCAAAATAATGAAGGTCTTAAAACAAATTATTATGCTAAAATCTTATCTATCTAATCTTGCTATCTTTTAAAAACAAATTATTATGCTAAATTGAACTGAATTCCAGAGCTAGTTTTTGGCATGCATAAATGTCATAGTCCTGTACTAAATTAAGGAACCTAAGAATACTGAAATTAATATTTTAAGAAAATGCCGATTTTTAGATAACGTAAATAAATCTGAATTGGAATTTAAAAAATTCTTTTTAACCCTTTGACATACGAATTCGTTTAGTCTCCTAATTAGATGACACATTCCTTTCGGGGGCATTTATTGTTGTTTCTGTGCAAATTAGACCGTAAAGGATAGCTGAGGAACTTGAACTTGTGCAAGCGATTTTTTTCTTTTAAATTGTTTGCTACTTTGACTTGATTACAGAATGAAATATCAAAAATTCTGTAATTCGATGCAAGAGTTGCGAAAAGGGTTATTTTCTTGTTTTATTCTACATTTTTAATGAAAATCTTATGATTCAACTAACTATAAGCAAGGAGTGCATTTTCAAACTTCAGTGTCTTTGTAATAAAACTTTTTCTCTTCATTACTTTACTACAAATTTCAATAAATACGCTTTCTCCCCAGAGACAGAATAAAATCTATAGTTACTAAAGATCTTTCAAAATGTAAGTCAAGGTTTTTTAAAAATATTTGTTGTTTATGGAAAATGGTTATTTTGAAGAAAAGAGCGTTTGTTTATTAATTATATTCACTTGATCACTTATTTATATTCTCTTTATTTCGCATATAAAAGTGGAGTCGATCAGGTGCAAAAGTGCATACATTAGAGTAAGTATTTCACCCGTTTTCGCTGTTCAATAGGAATACTTTATTATATTCCTATCGTACTGATTCAGGTGAACTGAAATCATTTTTTTTTTATCAAATTACAATTAGTTTAACTTTAAATCCTGATCTCATAAAATTTAAAGGAACTCATTTGTCAAGTTTATATGTGTTACCGGCAATGTGTGAAATGCCGGCATTCTATAGAATGCCGGGCGTTTTTAGGCAAAGTATGAAATATGAGATTTATTATATACTTTTCCTAGGCATTGCATATAATACCTAGGCATTCTATAGAATGACAATTGCTATTTAGGCAAAGTATGAAAAAAAGTTCATAATAAGGCTATTATTTAAAAGGCGTGCATTCCTCAAAAATACAAATGTTATTTAGAAAAAATAATAAAAGAGTACCATTAAAAAATCTTTTATTCAAAATTCGTAAAGCAAAATGAAAGTTTTCATATCAAAGTTTATGCCTTTCTTACTAAAGAAAACAAAATAAATTGTGAATCTACTTATTACATGAAGGAAGCAAATAATTTAATTTTGAATTGCATTTAACTTTATTTCTTATATTTTCAAATCGGCGATTTATTTCATACTTTGCCGGTTCATCATTTGGCATTCTATAGAATGCCTAGGAAATGTGTGAAATATAAATCGTTTCATTCATTGCCGGCTAGTTTTAGGAATTATATACAATGCCTAGGCATTCTATAGAATATCGGATTTCAAACTTTGCCGGTAAATTCAATATGTTATATCACGAAATCTCCACCATTAAGAATTTTCCATCAGAATAAAAGTATTTCTCATTGTTAACGCACTTATTATTTCTTGCCTTGTGTGCAAAAGCACTGCTTAAAGGAGGCTGAAATAGATAAAATATAATTAAAAAATCATTATTTGGCAGTAATTTATTATGAAAAACTTTTTCATGAACATTTTTGTTATTAGTTTTATTAATTAAAATTCCTCATAAAAAATAAGCGCATTATTGACTACTGGCTCTTTAGCGAAGTTTGCTGTTTATATCAGAAATTAAATGAAGTTAAGAACTTCGTATTAGAAATATTTAGTTATAACCAGCAATAATCTTAGTAGCAACTTCGTTAAAAAAACAGCGTTTAAATATTAAAATATTACTTTTGATACTGATTTTTTCTAATAAAGGCTCAACGTCATATGATTTTTAATTACTACGAACAAAGTCGACTTTCAAGTCGTGAAACAAAATAAGCTATTAACAAGATCCTAATTTTTATTATGCTTCATATAAATAGCAAACTCCCAGTTGGTTGCAATTATGGTAGGTGATAAAAATATGCTTCAATTAATATTTCAGTATTATTAGTGTTTATTGATAAATAATAAATTGGATTTAAATCAGAAGATAGCTATGGTTTTCTACTGAATAATCAGGAGTTTTTGCAAATAGAATCTTTCGTTCTAAATCAGGCAGCGAGTGAGAATACTCCTGATGATCAAGAGAATTCTATAGTAGTGATTTTGATTACAGTGATAAGTAATATGAATTGTAGAGTAAAAGCTGATCGCGTATAACATATGCAGGATAATAATTCTGCTATATTCTTTTCTCCTATTACACAAATCTCTCTTCTACGCACCTGGAGCAAATGCTCCTCTTTTTGCTTTCTATTTTCATTTTGTCTCAGATTCTTTTAGAGATAGGCGCAAAAATGATTCGGTATTCATTTTGGCTTTGTCTTCTATTTGAAAAAACGGAAGTGTTCTTTGGAGTTCAGACTTAAATTATAGTAAGGACTAAAATTGAAATTGATTGAGATTATATATTGGGAGACGAGGTTGAAATTTATTTCAAAAATGTAACTAAAATTGAAATAATTTAATTTAAAACAATTTCTCTTTCGATCCTAATGTAGAAAAAACGCATTTTGTATTGTATTTTGTTTCATGTTCCCTTTCTCAAGAAAAGCACCCATCAGCTCTGACATTTGAAATACGGAATCAAAAAGTGTCTGAGTATCGAGATCATTTTTGTCTAAAAATTAAGCAGCTAATTTTTATCTATTCTTCCTTATATGGAAAAATAATTTTACAATGTAGTTTAATGCGATTTGTACACTACCAGCAAGTTTTCTTGATTAGTTATGTATAATGTGCCAAGATCCATTTTTTTATGTTTTTCCAAAAGAAGAAAATAAGAAACGGAAAAATCATTTAAAATGAATTATAAAATTGCTACTATCGAAAAGTTAAGCCTTGTAAGAAAAGCAAAATACTGCATTGAATAGTTGTAAAATCAAAAGAATAAGTGCGTGAATGAAGTGATGCAGGTAAAAGATGAACCTTTTTGTTTTCAAATCACTTAAAACTTATAATCAAGTATCACTTCGGTCTTCAAATGGTGTTAAGAATTTATTTAACCCTTCCTGAGGCAGTGGGAAGCATACTTACCACCAAATTTGTCAACTTTTAAGTGCCCATGGTCTATTAATTATTATTATTATTATCATTTTGAAACAGTGATGTACCAACATCTAGCGTTGAAAAGGAGGTTGGCGTAAGTTCTAGCCAAATTTTTCGATTAAAAAAAACTTAGTTGTTTCGATTTCTTATCTCAAATCCAAACAAAGTGTCTTCATTTATTAATTAATTATAAATTTATCCTATTTATTAACGAATCAAATAAACTTATTTAATAAATTAAATAATTTATTTGAATAAATCAATCTCAATTCCAAAAATATTTTAATATAATATTACTAAAAAAAGAATGGCCGTTTGAAGAGTTAAATGATTTTTTATGAAAAAGCTTGATATACAAGAGTATATCTTCTGATGTCGAATATACAATTGTTGCATGTGATTATGAGTTATAAGTAATTATATCCTCAATGGTTTATGCCATATTTCTAAATGACACTTTTCTTCGAGGAATCGAAACGAAAGGTTGATAAAGCTGTATGCTTGAATGCTAGAGCACATTGTCCATAAGTTTTTGAGAATCATACTCCGATGAATTTTTTAGATGGATTCTCCATTTCTAATGTCTGACTTGCATTCTTGTCACTTATGTCACTGAGCTACATCTAACTCTTACTTCAAAAAAGTATGTTGAATAATCCTTAATGGAAAAGCAGCCATGCATTCTGATGACTTTCTTTAGTTATTAGATTCGAATTCAAATGAAAAAACATTTAAACACGGTTTTTCAATTTAAATAAAAAGCTAATACCTTTATTTATACCTCCCTATTTTATATTAGCATTTTTAGAAATTTTAGTTCCTTGATTCCTGATAGCAAAAATCCTCCAGGTCATAAAAATGGACATTTTACATCGGAATCGCCATTTCCCATTTGAGGAGTTTATTTTCTCAATAAATGGTAACTCAGATTGTTAAAATTTTTCTTGTTTTGTTGTTAAAATGCTACAAACGCAGCTCTTATAGCCCGAACATTCAATCATACCCCAAAGATTCTCTTTGTTTTTTCATTGGCACAGAATGCGATAGGATGTAAAGCCTGAAAGAAGATTTCTTTTAGACACTTTAAGTCACCTGAATAGGCATGAAGATTCCCAATGAATTTTTGAGCAATATATATCGTGTACTTTTAATTTCTGTAACAGTTTAACTGCTTCTAATAGTTTAATTTCTGTAATAGTTTAACTGCTGCTAATAGTTTAATTTCTGTAATAGTTTAACTGCTGCTAATAGTTTAATTTCTCTAATAGTTTAACTGCTTCTAATAGTTTATATAAAATTAAATATTAAATTTCATATGTAATTAGAAAATTAAAATTTCGGAATAGTAAATTTTTATGATCATAATTTTTACTACTTATACTTTTGGGAATTATATGTCCTACAAAGTTCTAATATGAAACTATTTTAATGACAATCACTTCGAAGTAAACAAATTTAAGACATAAGATTTAGGAGAGACATTATATCGCCACTCATTCTAAAATTGCGTGTTAAGCACATTCGCAGTTTTGGGAATAACGTATTGTGAATATAATATTTAACAAAACAAACAAACAAAAATATGCCAATTCTTGTTTGAAGAATCCTTTTTCTTCGTTTTTTTAAAGTCATTTAGTTATGTACTTGTACAGGGGATTTCTTATCTTAGACTTTTGTGTTTACTTGTAGAACTAAATGTATTACTTATATATATTTTTTTTAATTTGAGTTAATATTTACTTGAAAACTGGATGCTTGGGATATAAATACAAATGTAACTTTAAAAAATTTATTGAAATAATCATTGAGATTTTCTTACTAAATGCTTTATGATAATTGAACGCTTTAATTACAGGAATTAATTAGGGAAAAAAATTAAAGTGAATGGAAAAAATTTCAGACTATGACGTAACGATATGAATTTTGATAAGCAAGTACTATTTTGCATATTATATTGGCTATTGCATTAAGCATGTTCATCTGAAAATTTTAATTTTTTTTACCTTATACGAGAGACGGCAATTAAAAAACCTTACTATAATTATTATTTTTTTTCATTTTTGAATTAACTTCGAAGTCATTCTCTGGTACCCAAAAAGAGACATGACATGACGCCACCCTACCCTGGTGATTATAACCTCAAGTGTTATCTAACCAGTTGGATGCATGCAGGGTGGATGAATACAACAACTTCCACCACAGGGCCCTGAGATTCCACGCGATTCCACACTTCGAACAAGTTTAAATTCTCCCCTCCCCATCAAACTTATGAAAAACCACAAAAGCTACGCTGGAACAATTGCAGATTCTTAACAAATAAAAGCCTTGACTGGGCAATACACTCTTAAAGAGTTTGACATTTACAGACGGAAATTATAATAAACATTTAAACTACAGAACTTGATTAAATATAATACAAAGAGGAAACACAAAAAAAGTCTGAAAAATAAACACAATTTAGCACAAATATCCAGAAAAAACTGTTCTGAATAAAAAATGAACGAAGAAGTAAAAAATAAAATAAAATAAATTTTGACACAAAATATTTGTACTGTTGGTATCTTGGAAGTTGATTTTTCGGGCTCTTAATACTCCACGTTCCTCAGTGCTTATACCTCACGCACGCTGAAACTTTCAGCAGAACACGAATCTAATGATGTATAGGGAAATTATATTCAAGTCGTTTAAATTTTTTTCAGATTTCCCTAGGGTTGTTCATTAGGATTTTATCTCTCTTGTTACTGTCTGAAGGTTTCTCATTAGGAGTTTATCTCTCTTGTTACTGTCTGAAGGTGGCCCATTAGGAGTTTATCTCTCTTGTTACTGTCTGAAGGTGGCTCATTAGGAGTTTATCTCTCTTGTTACTTTCTGAAGGTGGCTCATTAGGAGTTTATCTCTCTTGTTACTGTCTGAAGGTGGTTTGGCTGTTTGAGACAATTACCTATGTACACAACGCACATAAACACAGACGGGTTTGCCCGAACAAGGTACATAAGCTGAAGATACAATCAGAATTTTCTCAAATGTTTTCACTGGATGGCTTGCTAACGAAAAGGTTGGTGTCGCAGAGAAAGCTTTACTAAGTAAAAAACTGACTGGACCCTGGATTTAAAAGTTGATGTGTTGGAGGCTTAACTCGGTTGCTAGATATATGGCTTAAAAAGATCCTGGTAATTATGAATGTGATTGATAATCCCACGAACTCTGCTGCGGACGGATGATTTGTAGCTTACCCAGCTTAGAACAGGAATACCATTCCTGTTCTAAGCTGAGCTTTGGTTGTTTGATGTGCCAGGACGTTGTTAGAAGACAGGATGTAGCATAGTGAATGGGAGTTCCAATTTATCCACAGCTACACAGTGGAGAGTTGGCTAGATGGAATCTGTGCAGATATGAAGGGAAAGGACCGTCTCCTGTGAAAAACAGAACGTCCGATCAATTCCAGTTCGCTGACTGCAGCGAAATTTTCGGAAATATGTTTCGCTGCACAGGTGGCTAGCTACCCCGAGTTTGCCGCTCCCTTTAGCAATGAATTGTTTTTTGAATTATTTTTTTATTCTACGCATTTGAAATTCGCTCTTAGGAAGCTTTCCAAACTTTTAAAAACCCTGTTTATTAAATTTGTATAGAATGAGGAAAAATTATTTTGTACGGGAAAATTTCATTTCAGTTGCTGTTCTCAGGTTTCAGATCCCCTTAAAAAGCTTTTTTCGACAAAAAAAAATGCATAGTTTACATGTGATCTCCTCTATAGAGCACTAAAAATAATAATAGAATAAAATTGAGATCTTTATTAGATTAAAAAACTGTAATAAAAATATCATTTTAAAAGAATTAATCAGTCAATCCTTTATTTTAAAATTGAAGTTGCGAAACTCTGAATAAATTAAAGGAAAGAAAGAGTATAAAACTCATGATGCGTGAAAAACAAACTCATTAAAAATGGGCATCGTGTAGCAGCGAATTATTGGATAAACAGAAAGAATAATTTATAATCTTAAACGTGTGCGCGCAGTTGCGAAAAGTGATTTAAAGTTCTCAACTCGTGGCTTTATTTCCATATTAAAAATAAATGAGAAAATTAATTAATAAAAGATTTTAAAAGTGGCAAATCAACTGTCATAACACTCATGAGTTAAATTTGGATACCAAAGTAAAACTCCAATCAGAAAATATTCTGAAAATATATCGACTTAATCACTACCATTATCTGAAATGACACTGTTGAGAGAAATATTATGGAAATATTAAAGAGAGGAAATATAAGCTCAATCAAGACTGAGTTTTCATACACGAGAAATGGGCTTCTGGTTGTTCTTACCCGGTCGTCTAAGGTTTATCCGAAAAAATAGGAAATTCAAGAAAACTTGAAAATGCAACATCAAATATTATGTTGAGATTACTTCTTAACGCCCCCACCCCCTCCTGATTCTCTTTTTCTTTATTTTTGTGCCTTTTCTTTTTCTCTGCGATGACGAAGTTTGTCAGTCTATGCGATAAGCAGGATTACCTAACATAAATTCGTCATTATACGACTCGAAGTCGATGTTGTCAGGATGTTTGATTTGTTGTAAAATGCTTCTCTCTGCCGATCTCTACCCGGATACCTCTTATCAATGTTTCGTTCCGCTTAATTTGGTATTTTTATTTAAGCTGAGGGAAAAAGTCATCGATAAGCTTCGAGATAACATTTGGACTACTGACAGGGTTTATTCATCTTTCCTCTAGAAACACTGCAATGGAAAGATTGGGCTGCATTTGATTGGAAATTCTTCTTTTCTTCCATTTTTCCTTCTCTGCTATTTCTTATTTAGAAAAAATTGTTTGATTTTTGCATTCTTTTCTATGAAGTACACATAGGGACAATATTTCATTTCGAGATTTTGATTCATTTCTACGTCTAAGACATCTTTGAGTCCGAAAAAATCATTTTGGAACTACGGCTGCACGTTTTTCTATTAACGTGTATGTGAACACAAAAACTGAAAAATAGTAGATGGGTGATATTTTTTTATTGCCCACGCCAACCCTGCTTACCCAAAGGGTGTCACGAGTCGACGGGAAGAAAAATTGATATTTAGTTTGTGGTGTTTGGAGCAAAACTATAAATCTCTTTCAATTTTATATCCAATCCGCCTCCGGAGATACTGTCAGTTTCTCTTTCATTGTACTAGCGCATCCAAGCTAGGTGAATGATATTTGGACGGTTCGGAATTAAAATGAACCAAATACGCGAGATTCATTTCTGAGAAAGCAGATCTCGAAATTGATTGGCTGCATTTAAAACAACAGCGGGCTTCTAATTGTTCTTGCTGCTCGGTGGATACATATTGAACTGTGGACTCGAATCATTATTACGCAGAAAATATAACATTTCTACACTGCTATGGCAGTGTTAGTGAAAAAATGGGCCAAACTTGTGAGTATTTGATTAAAAGAATACCAATCTAAATCGTGAAGAAGATGATGTTGCGGATACCTCGAAGGCGAAATGATTAAAAGTGATGGCGCATCATTTTGGCTGTAAAATGGCTTTGCTTAATAGCAAGATTGAATTAATTATTATTAATAATAATTCTTATTCATTGCAATCGTCGTTACATTTCTGAAAAGAAACACGTGGAGGCAATTTATGCTCTCGTGATACAAGCCAAATGCGTCGGGCCAATTTTATTTTAAATTTGAAAGCTCCTCTAGCAAGAGAAAACTGGAAGTCATATCAAATCACAACACAGGACATTACTAAGTTAGATATCTGATGACATGCGCGAGTAAGTGTATCATGTGACTGTAACAACGCGCAATTATTATATTAAATCATAAAATGCGCTAAAGAAAAGCGATAGATGAAAAATTGAAATTGAAATCGGGACACTTGCTTTGGTGCGAAAATCTATTTTGTTACTAGAGAAATAGTTAACATCTATATTTAAATTTTAACTTGTATTTTTTAGAGCATTAAGGGTCTTAGCTGGGGAGATTTTTTCAACTTCTGTAGTTTGATGAAGACACCACACAGATTGTCGTACCATTTTCTAAGCCTGTCTACCTGGAATTCGAGTAAATCGACGTATCAGCAATGCATTATCATCTATACAGTCCCGGAAAAAAGTATAAAGCCGGGCGAAAAATCGCCATATTTGGGAAACTACTGCAATTTCAAACTATGCAAATTTTTTAGGACTTAACTTAATGGTACCAAATAATGTCTCGAAATCTATTCATAGAAAAACCCTGATATTTTTCAATTCCTACTATTAGTTCACACTCTCCCTATATCTTGTTCAAATTTTGCAATCGATTTTAAACTAACTTCCCGATGAGCTGGAGACTTGAAACTTTAAACATACCTCAGAACTAGATGACAATGCAATATTAATTCGCTTTCTTGTCTGTCATTTCATATTCTGCATGACGCATGCGCAGTGCGTTTTTCATTATATCTCGAAAACTATTAACATTACAGACTTGGTTCTTGGATATATGATTGGCCCATGGGATCATCGAAGCACCCCCATATTTCAGCCATATCTTTGCGCAGCATGCGCAGTGCATTTTTCATTATATCTCGAATCACCTAAGTAGGAATTGACTTTTAAATTTTTTTTATATTACTTGTTTGGATTAAGAAAAAATTATCAAAATCAGCGGATGGCAGCTTGGAAAAAAGTATAAAGTCGTCTGGTGATTATACCATCTGAATGAATAAATAAACTGAAAAGGCATTTTTCTCCGATTCTAGAAACAAATACAAATTTTGTGGATACAGAATTGTTTTATTCTTATGGGTTTTAATACCATTCCGAGAGTATGACAACTAACAGACACCGAAAAAGACAAGATAAAAGCTGTTAAAGAGGCTGGTTACAGTAGTGCTGAAATTGCACGAAAAATTGGCAGATCGAAGGCTGTAGTTAACCGCTTTATCATTAAAGCTGGTAGCTATGGCACAGAAAACGAACAGGAAGACCAGAGTAATTTCTTCAAGGCCAGAAGGGCAAATCCAGAGGCAGAAGCAAATATGTCTTTAGCGCAAATTAAAGATGAGAAACAGTTGTCCTGTGTTATTCGAACAATAAGAAATACACTGCACAGAAATCCTAATTCTGTGTACAAGAAGTTGAAAGGAAAACCTCTCCTTTCTAAAAGGCATATTGATTCATTTATAAACTTTTGCCCGGGAACATTTAATGGCTGGCACCAACCGGAACGATGCGGTGTTTTCAGACAAAAAAATGTTTTATTCAATGATTTAGGTTGATTTAAGTTTTTCTGGTATGATCTGCATAAAAAGCACGAACTTTTTTCAAAACGTCAATTCGGAGAGGGGTCTGTCATGGTTTGGGTTGCATTTGCCGCCGGTGGTTCAACTCAAATTGTTTTTGTCGAAAATAAAATGAATGCAGTGTTATATCAGGACATTCTGGAAGGTAATTTGTTGCCGATTTCTCCTCCGATTACATCAGGAGATTAAACATTTCAACAAAACGTCTGTGCATATTTCATACTTTACAAAAACCTAGATGAAAGTGATATCCTACAAAATCCTGGTGAAAACTCTTCAATCGCCATCTCGGAGTACCGACCTGAATCCAATGGGAAAACTTTCGCGCATTCTGGCTCGAAATGTTTATAAGAATGGGCGACAGTAGAGAAGCAAGTCTGATCTAAAAACCATAATAAAATATTGCTGAAATAAAATTGACCCGGATACCTCCCAATCTCTTTCTGGTTCTATAAATCGACTATTAACACAAGTAATAGAAAAATGAGGTTTCAACATCACTTGCTAAAGAATAAATAATAGTGACTCTATCCTTTTTTCCAACTTCAACTGTATTGTAATTTCTCTAATTTCTTATAAAATTTTACATAATACAAATAAACTTGAACTTGTTTTTAGTGTGTTTTCATAATATCCCGAAGTATCCTTACATTTCATAAAAATTTGTATTTCATAAAAATATGATATATATTTCTAGTCTTATGCATGCATTTTTTCCACTTTATGCTTTTTTCCGGGACTGCATATTCTTATTAATGATATCTCAAGTTAACAGTTCTGGAAAAATTACGCGGTGTAAACGTAAGATGCAGCTAACTTTTCTGGATGTAACTCTAATGCATTTTAAAGTTTGATATATTTGAACAAAATTTAGTTTTAAGTACAAATGAGCGATATTCTGTGCCGTTAGATTCTATATTCAAAAAGAAAGTTTCTTAAAGTCATTAAGTTCACTCTTCATTGACTACTTCTCACGAGTATTTCTTCTTTAACGGGTGATGCGGTCTCTCGTAGCTTTTAACATACAGTGAAATAGAATTGTCATTAACTGAATGTGTTAGTGAGATTTGAGAGGTTTTTTATTATTTTTTATTTATTTACGAGCCGACTTCGTCGACTAGCTGGTTCGCCCATTTAAATTAGTTTTTATTTTTGTATTTTACATTAATTAAAGCATTTCTCGTCGCAGTTTCACCCGCTATAACTCAGGAAAGATGAACAAAAAAGTGATTATTTTATTTTATTTGGCAGATAGTAAAATATATAAAGGCGTAAATTTTAAAATGCCAGCGATACAACTCTGTATAACGCATCACAGATAAATAAACTTAAATATTGCATTTCAAATAACTCTCACTTAATTCATCTATCACTCATCGGTAGAATGATTAACCCTGAATATGGTAGCGACAGCCCGACCATGGCCCCATGTGAACCAGTGGGTGCCGATATCATTGCATATATCATTTCAAACTTGCGTGTTTTGCTAATCAATTTTGGATGCAGTTTTTGATAATGAATTTCCATGACTTTGATTTTTTTATTCGTTTTTCAATACTGACCATGCGAAATCACATAATGTTTTCAGAATTTTACCTCTTTTTGTATGTCACCGTGTGTTTGGCGCAGCATAGCTGTATCTCGCTCCTGTGCAAAATCTTTATATATCAAAGGCAAATACCGTGACTGACTCACTCATCGCGAAATCTCCCAAACCACTGAGACTAGAAACATGAAATTTGACAGGCGGTTGCTTCTTGGGGAGTAGGAGCTCACTAAGAAAGGATTTTTCGAAATTTCAATTAGGATTTAAATTAATTAAAAATTACCTTAAATTTTAACGTTTTTCCGGAATAACTTCAAAACCTATTATTGCACACAAACCATTTTTGCATCATCTTAAAGATAAAAAATTAGCTTTTCCATACGACATTTTGTTCAATTTTAATTAATGTTTCAAAATGTTTTAAAACATGAATTGCAACAATGTTTTTATAGTTGTAAATAAAATTCAAAGAAATCTCATTATTTCAGCAAATCTTTTATTCACGCGCTTTTGCAATGTTGCAGTTGTGGTAGTATAAATTGTTTTTTTGAGGAATTAACTTCAAAGCAGGATTTTTACTTTAGTATTCATTGCATTTCTGAAATATTTTATCGCACCTGCTTCAAAGAAATATTTTTAAGACGTGGTAACAGATATTTGATATTTGAATTTGTGTGTGTGTGAGGTAGACTGAAATGATTTTCGTCCTTTCTTCATGCATTTAATTTCGTGCTTTCCTGCCATTTTAAAATTTTGTGGCATGAAAAACACTTTCAAATTTTTGTATATTGCATTATAGATAATGTTTTAATAAAATTTTGGTTGGCTTAAGAGTACAGTACTGCCGCCAAACTTGAATTTCCTCAAGTAATAACTCATCAAATTTGATATTAGATTTTGCGCAGTTCAGAACTTATGGTAGGAAGCCAGCTTAACGATAGAGGAAAGAGTCGTGAAGATGGTGACGGGACATTATCTCGTCTATATATATAAAAGGCAAATACCATGACTCACTCACTCACTCATCACGAAATCTCCCAAACCATTAGGCCTAGAAACTTGAAATCGCCAGGTGGTTGCTCTTTGGGTAGTAGTTGCTCATTAAGAAAGAACTTTTCGAAATTATAATTTTATTTAATTAAAAACTACCTTTAATTTTAACGTTTTTCCGCAACAACTACGGAGCATATTGTCGCACAAAAATCATTTTAACTCCATTCTAAAGTTTAAAAAAATTAGCTTTTTAATGACACCAATTTAATTTCCATGCAACGTTCTGTTAAATTTTAATTAATTTTTAAAAATGTTTCCAAATACAGCGAGACGGAGCAACGGCTTTGCTCACAGTTCCTCAAGGTCACAGTTCTATTTATAGCACTAGAGGGGGAGAGGAGGGTTGGTGACGAATTGCGAACTAGGGAGAAATGCTGCCCAGTCATAATTCACGCCAGTGGCGGCGAGGAGGGTCACTCGCCCCCTACTTTTTTAGGGAAAGGTTAAATCTTTATTTCATTTTAGCTGCCTGAAATTAGGAATTGCAATAAACCAATAGTGTTCGGGAAATTAACTATTTTTTAAATTAATTTTTATTAATTTTATTGTCTACCTCTGTACTCCCGGGTTCTTTAGATGTCTTTTTTGCCGCCTCACTTTTTCCACCCAAAAATTAAGTTTTGCCATTGAGTATAACGATCTTCGTACTCTAATTTATTGTTACTCTATTACAAAGTTTAAATTTCCAGAGTGCGAGTCCAGATGGCTGCTCTAGCATTATCACCATCGGTCATAAAAGAAATACATTTGTCTCGACGTTCCAAAGCCGCAGAGAGAGGTTCAAGAAATGTTCGTGTTAAATGTTGAGTTTTATTACACAGCTTATCAATTATCGGTGTGTTTAAAACGGAATTCTGTCAAATTTATGAGGATCATATTCAGAATAACTTAATGTAACTATACTCTCCGTAGTTTCTCCGTTTTTGTGGTGTCATGGACTTCATTTTTCTGCGTTTTCATTGATTATAATTTTAAGAATTTATCTGGTCGGTACTCATAGTTGATATACGAAGTTTTTTTAAAAGCGTTCGGAGAAAACAAAAGCTCCAATCCACGGCTACTTGTAAAGCAAGCTCTTATCACAACCTTATCGAAAGAAAAGAGTGGTTTTGGAAGCATAATCTGTAGTGATTTATAATCCTCTTGTTCGACGATAAACTGTCACCTGACAGGGAGTGTCCCACAAACACACCTGTCTAAATGATTTTTATACAACTTTTCAGGCCTTCACCTTAATACTCTGGTATCGTAACATTTTCGTTAGTCATGCCTGTTGCAGCAACTTCTATCGTGAACCGAAAGACACATTTATGGCTGCTTATGTTATGACATATAAGAAAACGCTTTTAATGTGCTGTTTTTCAGCAATTCGAATTAACCCATACGAAGTGAAATATAGCTTCTTTGACACTATTTTGGTACAAGGATCATGCTCCATTGAATTGTGTGTTTACCTTTATAAAACCTAGTATAAATAAATGGAATTTTTGTAAATAAGTAAAGGATTTCTGTTGAATGTCTAAACTTCGTTCATCCCCTGAAAATGCAATTATAGCTGGTTTTCCAGAGCAGATAACCCTAACTTTAAATTCCAGGCAGGTAACCACCTCAGATAACACGGTTGTTTGGTATCTAAAACATTGCATCAAATTTTTATTGACAATACTTTTTCCGTTTTTCTTTTTAATTTATAAGGAGCTTATGTTGCTGATTTAAGCCAGTGAAAACTTTCTGAATCTTCCCACAGTTGTGGCTGATAATTACTGGGAATAATTCTATAATTTTAAGCTTCAAGGAAACAAATGTATAACGATTTTTTTATTTAACTTTTATGAATTTTATTTAATTTTTATGATTTATTTCGAAGCATTTGAATGCAGATAACCCTCGTATAAAGTGCTGATTAGGTTTCTAAAAATTGACGCGATATGCAAATCCATGTTATACAAAACAAAGACTACATAAACACAAAAAAGAGATTTCGGTTCCAAAAAATAAAAAAAAATTGTATATTAATATCTCATTCATCATACATATATATATCTCATTGAACTTATACCGTTTATTTTACATACTATTATATTTTATGCTTCTTTTTTTCTACTAAACATCATTAACCGAAAGCGTTTTATTTGTGATAAGATATCTTCATTCTCAGAGCTTAAATATCTTTACTGGTGCTTTTATTCTGAATTTCAGTGTAAAAAATCTGTTCTTTATGATTGCTTTCTCTTTTCTGAGAGGACTTCATAAGCTTCGTTATATGGTGCTAAACACTTGTGGAATTCTGTTTTAAACTTCGTCATTCAGTGGATGAATCCTTATTTCGGAAATAATAGTTCCAACAGTTTGGCTTAGCTTAGGCCTTTCTTGACCCTTTTTAAGTTAATGGCTTGATTTTTCCGTATTCACCTGTGCTATCTTCTTTAGAAATAAAATGACATGTTCCCAGATATTTCCAAGATTTTTTTATTTATTTATCTTTTTATTGTTCTAAAAAATTCTTAATATGGTCATTGTTCAGGAATTTTTCAAACTGTTGAAGCGTTCTAGAATGAAATGGCAAAAGTTATGTTAAACCTCCTTATAAATAAATTCTGCGAACATGTAGTATACAGAAGCTTATAATCTTTCTGAATTAATGTCCCTTGCCCAAGGTCAAAGTGCGCTCCAATTTTAGAACCATCGACTAGTTAACAAATAAAAATCAATTTTTAATATTTGAGAAATATCTCTTGCGGATGAGAACGAAAAAAGAAAACTTCAAATTTTCTAGCAATCTATAAAAATAAAGATAAGTGATTGCGTTTGATATGTGCCAAATGCACTGTTTCCAATCAGACTATCGGGTGTTTGAACTAGAAAAATTAACATTATAACAGGGCTTGTTAAATTTTTCAAATATGAGCCTTCTATTAGGATTTTATGTTTACATGTAGGAGAATAAAGCAAATAAAGTATTAGTTAAAATACAACTAGAAATTAATGTAAATATTTATTAAATTTTAATACAATATCTTGTGAATTTTTTTTCTTTCTTTACTGGATATTACGGGAAAGTGCAATATAAAACAAAGATTTCGTAAAAGAAAATTTTGAGGTTGCAGTCAGAATCTCAACCGGTAATAAGTGTGCAGCCACGACCTGGGCGATGCGGTAGCGATGGCAGATTAGATAAAGCAAAAGAAAGCCAGAGTAGGACTCATCTGAAAGACAAAATATTAACATTTACTCTAGTAACAGTGCTTAGTCGTGATTAGTGGAACGAATTGAGGACTGGTGAGCGAGCTATGAAAACTTTTCACAAATTCACGGTATTGGCGCAGTCGTGCAATTTGAAACCATTTAAATCTCTGAAATAAGGAACCACTTTCTTCCACTCACGCAATTAAATTTTCAATCAATAACTTTGAGTGAACGGGTACTGTTAAGAAGAGAGTTGGAAGTGAAAAACAAATGACACATTAGAGAATACAAGCATCTGTCAGAAACCCTGCTTCAAAAGAATATGAACATTTTTTGTGCCATCAATTGTGTTTCATGCATGCGTACGTGATTTCTAAACATTTATCACAAATTGCGAATACTGTTCTTTCGTTTTGTATTTTCTTCATGCTGCTTCCATTCAATTTCTATCACTAAATTCTCCGCTTTCTTTGCAGCAACAAGTAGTCAACAGTGCGCTTTTTTGCAGGACGGTGAAATCTTTATGTATATGAACGAGAACAGTTTCCTTTTCGAAATAAAAAAAAGTGTATGCGTATTATTTTTTCATAATCCGCATTTTAAATGAAATTCTGAAAATGTAACTTTAAACTTATAAAATTTTCTTTAAAATACAGGAATGTAGTCATTTAAAATTTACTGAAATCATATATTTTGAAGAAAAACCTCTCGTTTGTCTTAAAAACTTTGATACACGAGCTACATTATTGTATGAAACACATGAACAGGCGCATTTGTAATTAAAGAATTCGATCGCTTGAAAATGTCATTTTTTTAAGGAATTCATTTTAGATAAATCGCCGTGATATAAAATGCAGTATTGAAAAATTATTTATAAAAACTATATGAAAGTGCACCGACAATGCTTCAAATTCAGCATAAAACAAAATTTGTTACATATTTCACCTTGCGTGCGTATGGTATATTTAACAGCAAAATAGCGCGATTTTATGTAAATAATTTTCCCTCATATTAATTTTTCGGCGAAGCATGTTGGAAAGATAGTTAAGCTAAAAGATCCTATTACGAAAAATAAATGTCAGGGTTCAGCATTAAAACAAAATTATACAAATTTTATTTTTAAATTTTTCCATCGGGTTTTAATATCCATTGATCTTTTTGTAATTTCAAGAGAAAAGCTCACTTTTTGTTCTTAAATGAGTTACTAAAAATATAGAAAGCTTTTAATTATTTTAATTTTCGATATGCAATTAATTCCATATGGGAGCTTCAGGTTTTAGCAGGTATTCAATACATCTCAGATCATAATTTTTTTTAAAAAATGTTATATTTTTTTTGCTTGAAAAGCTTTAAACAGTCATAAGTATAATACCTTTACTGAATCCAAAACTGAACTTAAAATGTTAAGAATAAGACTTCTTTGTATGAGTTAAATAATAACTTGATACTTAACGAATGTCATGAGTTCTTAAACTCTACCCATTGATTAAATCAAAAACTTGTTTTAAAATTTTGTGATAAAAGTTATTCAAATGTCCTCTGAATATGAACTCGAAAAGAAAGATATTTGACAAGAAAAATCCCCATTCGTTTACAAATTTCGCTGTAGTCATAAATTTTTATTTAATGTTTCATCAGCTAAAAATATTTACGTTATGAGCAGAAGGAAACAAATTATTATTATTATTATTATATTATCTTCTCATTGTACCAAGACTTTCGTATTTTCAGGGTTAATAATACGTCCGAGAATTTTTTCTGAATATATGCATTAGTGATTTAAAACTAAAAGTTCTTTTAACACATTCTTCTAAAACACTTTTTCTCCTTCTTTACTTCTGAAACATATTTTCCCCAAAAAAATTTAGAAAATTCTTCAAGGAAAAAAACAAAATCTTTCTCACAAAATGCCCTCCAAACATCCTTCAAGATAATATTCCCATTCAGTATGAAACAAAATCTCCTTCAGATTGGGTTTCTCAGCAAGTTCCAAATAAAAACAAAACCCATGAAAAATTCAATTTTGCAGCTATTTTTTCCGCTTCCTTTCAACTGGCCTGCGAAAGTAGAAATGCACAGACATAAATTCTGTAAAAACACAACGCCACGTGGATTTATCGGCTACCATATCACAGTAAAACAGAGGTTGGTCAAGGAACAGAAACACTGACTTCGGAAATCTAATTTGACTTCCCTGACTTCGAAAGCAGAAAGTTATGCCTCGGGGCTAAAGAAGTTGGGAACGAAATTACGATATAGATTTTGTATCTCTACTTCCCATGCTTTATGCAACTTTGATTCTTTCGAAGTGTAAGAAGCGCACATATGGCAAGTCTGAAGCGTATTTCAAAATTGTTTCTTGTTGAAATATAATCTAATAATATAGATCATGGATGAAAAAAGACATTTTATGAATTCTATGAGATTCTTTACGCGCTTTTTATCATTTACTTCCAATTTTAAAGCTATTATATTAGTTATATGCATCGCAGATAATTTAAAATAATTAACTTAAGACAAGTCAGCAAACGATGATAAAATGTCTAAAAAGGACTCGTAAAAATTAGATGCTTCTTTTGCAATCAGTTTAAAGAAAGGAATTGAATGTATTGAATTTAAAGGACTGAATTTTAAGTTTTATGAATCAGGTTTCTCTTTTCAAGACTATAAAATTTATTTCATTGTTCTCCTTTTAAGACTTTAAAATGGTTAAACTTGTCGTCTTCGGCGACCAACTTGCGAGCCGGAAGTATTGGTTGTATTTATTTTCAAATAGATTTCTTAAGAGTAGTTTGGTCTTCATTGTCTCTGCAGCAAATTATTCATGAACTTCGAACTTTGATGGCATTTAATACGTACTATTTTAGAAGTCTCGCACCTTTCTAATGAAGTCAATTCAAATAACATCATAGCCGCATAAGAAGCATAACTGCGCAAATCATGCAACTCCTAGTTGCAGTCGGTTTGATTCTGCACAATAAATTCACGTTCCTTTTCCTCACGTAAGCTTCGCAATGAATTCCTAAATTAAATTTAATTGTTGAGGATGAATATGTGATATTACCTTTGATTTGAACTTTAATATAAAACCAGAAAACTGGGAGGACGAGCTTCGGAATTGGATGTTTACTAGCGATTATGTTTCATAATTTATTTCATATCTTAGGAGGATTTTGTATGGAAATTCAATAAAATATTCAATGTACTGAGAAAAGAAAGCCAAACTTCAATCTAAAAGAGCGATAATATATTTTTATACATCACATTATTGGATAGATAAGAACAGTATTTATTGACAAGCTCTAAAAATGGTTTATCATGGCCTATTTCTAAAGTTAAGCCTTTACTGTTATTGATACAAAACAAGAAAAGAAAGAAAGACAAAGAAAATAAAACAAATAAAAAATAAAATTAAAAAAGACCTCTTTGTTACGAAATCTGATCAATATGTACGAAATATACAGCAGATTCGTGTCATAGTTTTCGGCAATGGAAGAAAAATACACGATTAAATGTTTGTTGAAACAATGAAAGCAGTTTTAACCCTCTGAGCGGCGCAAACGTCTTTTTACGTTTTTCATGTTCAGTTCAAAAGCGCTCGCATTTATATGTACATTTTCTTAAACAATCATGGATAAAGTGTTCTTAAGATTTCAGAGATATAATTAAATGCAAAAAAGATCGATTCATTTACTTTAAAGCTAAGTTTTCTAACCTGATAGCTAAAAGTGCAAAATAATTGGGCGCTCAGAGGGTTAATTTTATTATGACAATGAAAAATATTATTGTAAATTATATTTTAAAAATTTTTTAAAGAAGTGTTAAAATTAGAATTAAAGATAAGATACTCGTAAACGATCTGGTGCCGCACAGAAAATAATATTTTACGTTTTAAGATAGTGTAAAAATAATTTTTAAGCGATAATATTTTTCAGAGTTTTCGCCCCCAAACGCCAGAAGTTCGATTAAGTTTTTATGTATTAAAAATCTATTGAAAGCAATTCAAATTTAACTATGAATACATAAAACTTATTTTTATTCAAATTCTTATTATTCTTATTAAAATTTATTATTATTATTTTATTAAAGAGCTATGAAAGTACAATGAAATAAAGAAGACAATCTCTCCTCCCCCGTTATATTTAACATAATGCCAAAAAGTATGGAACTAAAGAAGAAAATACAGAAGCAATAGAACTATCTGACAAAAATTTCTTCTCTGGAAAAAAAAGTTCAAGAGGCATTTGAAATATCCTTTCCACAGAACTGAGTCTTTTTTTCCCCCGAATTTCAAACTACTGTTTATAGCATCAAAAATACAGTTTTCAACGAGTTATTTGCCAGATTCTACCACAGTATCATTTCTGCATCAGTGATAAGGAAGAAATTCATATAATCACTAATAATAATGATATTCACAACTCATGGGGCAAACTTTCAGGGATAGTAGAGAACAAAGGCTATAAGTATTTTTGTAGGATTTCACGGACGCAAGGGGCAAAGACGGAAATACAAGCAACAGACATCAGAAGAAGCATTACTGTTCATTTGAAGCGCCATGCTTGCTTTATATTAATGCTTGAGATAATTGCTCAAAATTGCAGTTAAGTGTAGTAATACACGCATATGGGATTAGCATAAGTTTCATAGATGCCAAGTGTTTCTCATACACCTGCAGTAGCAAAGGATGCCTGAGCGGCTTGCTCCTCAACAGGCAGCTTGAATTTTGTCAACGAAACCCATCAGAGCCCTTGTTCAGTAGAACTCGGCTACTTCTTTAATTCGAATTCGTCGGTAATTCAAACTTTTTCTCAGATCTCTCGAATTTCCTATTAGCATAATGCTAAATATAGTCTATAATTCGAATTTATTTTGGTTCATTCGAAGTCGAAACTGAATTTTTTTGGATTTCTTAATTGTTTTCATTGATTAAGAATAAAGACCGTGTCTTTGGTTCTCAGTGATAGTAACTGAATAATTCTTTAAGGTCTTTAATTCAATGGAAGACTTTTTGACTGTATAGTGCATTCAATCAAGAAAGCAACAGAACATTTTTCATTTCAATTTTTTTTAACATGTTAGGTGTGAATTGCACTATTTATTTTGAAGTTTCATTTTACAATTGTTGCATTCAAAATATTGTAAAATGTTTCTTCGCTAAAATTCTTTAATGGAATCATTACTTTTAAAATTATTTATAGTTATTATTATTTTATTTATTAAAATTATTTAGTGTTTATTTATTAATTATGTATTACTTGTTAAAACTATTAAAAAGAAATCTATACTAGCATTTTTAGTATAAAAAAATTGTCTTTTTCTTTTGCTGTACTCTTTTTTAGACCCAGTTTCTCTTAATTCGAATTTTCGAAGAAGTCGAAATTTTATCCCATCAATTTCGAATTAGCCAAATTCCACCTTATATCCGGTTGTGGTCAGATATAAGCAATTATCGAAGAAGCTATCGATGTGGTTATATGAACAATTCCTGTTTTCTTATGTCTAAACAACACTTGCTCCCAGACATTTCCTTACGAAGAAATGCTTGCGATGTGTTTTCATAACCCTTAAAGTTTATCCCATGAGCTCTGAATTCGCCTGTATATGAAAAATGCATTTGATGAATAATGACTGAATGAATTAATGTAATGATGATAAATACTTTTATTCGAAGCATCTACAGAGAAAGTTTCGTGAGAGTAACTGTTATGTGAAAGAGATATGACAGTCGATAATTTTTGCTCGAAATGTCAATTTTCATCAATAAATACAATACAAAAGTCATATGTAAAGGATGAATTGAAAGGTGAAATAATCAGTATTCGAATTACTGAAATTTTTGAGAAGAACATTTTGAAATCGATTAAACGTACGAGCATAATTCTTAACCAATATAATCCAAAACAAAATTTGATTGAAAGAAATTTTACAGCATATCGTTATAAAAAAATATACATTAAAAAATTTCATATTCTGCCAGTCTGTCTAATGCGCGTAATGCTTCAGAAGTATTACGAAACACATGCGAGTTGCATTGCGCGGACTCGGAATGTTTCCTAGATAAAATATGGCAGCTCCACTCCACACCCTCCTTGTTTGTTGTAGCGAGCCGGGTGCAAATTAATCATTCCGTGACAGGTACTGCTACTTCTTCTTTCCTCAGCACCTGGTGGATAAACGAGGAGCTACATTTGTGAATGTGAAAGGGAGATGCTTCTCTAGAAAGCAAATGTTTTTATCTCTTCCTTTGTTGGGGTTGAGATATTGGTGTTGGGTGAGAGATACAGAGGATCTGATTTCCAACCGCACGGCTTTTGAGGGTGATAACGGATAGCTGTGCGAGGGTGTGGGAATGTTTGGAGAGGAGTATCGGGTAGTTAGGCTTACCTAGAAGTCCTCATGCTTATTTAACAGTGTTGTCATTCATTTTCATTCCATCATTATTTTATCTAATTGTATATTCTAGTTTTTTATCTTCTATATAAATAAAAATTATGAGAAATAGCAAAAAATCGTTGGAATGTTTCAGAGAAGCATCAGTCCCTTAGGCTTGTATATAAGTCATTTCTAAATATTATTACATATTCATTATTTTATCATATTATTTATATTATTCATCATTTTATCTCTTTATTTATTATATAATATTTATAAAAACTGTACGGAACAAGAATCAGATGGCGTTCTTTCCTCGATTTTCTCGAACACTTACACAATATGGAGCGTTTTGAGTTTAGCTTCGTCGTATGGTGAAGAGAATAGAGAATGTATTTTGGACCTCTTCCCGTTGACTAACTGGGTCTAGAATTTCAGATCTAAAATTTTAGTCTCAAGACTAAGTTTCTTAGTACTGGGTTTAATTTATCTAGCTCATTGCATTGATGAGTTATCGTCTTCACATACACACAGGCTTCCCGCCGATAGATTTCGTCCAAAATTTGAAACAGATCTACGATTGTGATGTAAAGATACGAAACCAAATTTCATTCGTCTATCTCTTTCCGTTTCTGAGCCATCGTGTTCACAAACTGACAGACAAGACACCCCTTCATGCACCTGCAACTATAATCTTTCGGTTATTTAAACAGCTGGCGGACATGAAGTGGAGGAGACACCAGAAGACGCTCCCCAGCAGCTCTGACCGAAGACCTGATGGGGTGTTTTTAGCACGGGGTTGACAGGAGCTGTGTCCAGTTACAATTTACGGTACATAAAGAATGCATATAAACTGAACATTAATTACAATAGGAAAACAACTTTTAAAATTCTTGGTTAAAAAAGAGAAAAAGAAAGTGCATACAGACATGCACGCAAAGACACGCAATTCAGTACTAAAGGAAAGGTGAACTAAAATGTTCTTGGGTAAAACCGCAAGTTTAGCACACAGTTCGAGTAGAGAAGTCTGAGTTTGCCGACAACAAATTGCAGACAGACTAATTTTTTTTAAATTTGTTTTTCGAACTCTGGAATAAAACGTGAAGATTCATCAAAATCTCGAAATCTAATTTTTCGATGATTACGATACGTTTTCTCTGTATACTTCGTACAAAAGAAAGTAAAAATTGGTGTAATAGCGATCCTTAATTATGAAATAACTGCTCAAAAACAAGATTATCGTTTTTTTCAGAGAGTGATAAGCAACAATGACGCTACACGTACAATTGCAAATGTTATTATTCCTATAAAATAAATTGAGAGTTTTTAACGGTTCATTTTGTTCGACATTTATTCGCAAGTAATTTAGAGCCTATCAAATAGTTACCAACTGAAGGCTTCTTAAACTAACAGTCCCTCCATATATTGGGGGTCTCGTACGTAAATTTCGGGGAAACACGGGTAATGACTGCTTCTGTCAAATTCTGACTGCTTCTTCAAGCAAAATGCATTTATAAAACCCTTTTGCTCTCAAAGATTTCAATAATATTGTGCAAAGAAACATTTTTAATTTCTTTTCTTTCTTTTATATCAAATTAATGCTCCACTGTTCTAATTTATTTTCTACCTTATATTTGTACTTGGGTTGCGAAAAAAAAAATTTTATAGATGAGGTATAGGAGATTCTTAAAGGCGAAAATTGGTGGAGAGTACAAAATGTTTAAGAAGTTCTGGACCATCTCTTTGGATGGTCTGTTCTAATTAAACCCGTGCGAAACTTTCGCACATTCAACCTTTCCCCCGAATGATTTAGACTCTTATTGGGATGTTTAAATTAAATATTCCGACAATTGTTTACACAAAATAGCAAAAGAAAATACCTCTAAGCAGGGTAAAGTGGGGTAAAACCAGGTACTAAGGTTCGAAGGCCTGTTGGAGTTAAAATATTCGACATAGAGCTTATCAAATTTTATTAAAATATTCATGGTTTATCGGAGTACAATATATCTTTCCAGAAAAGTAACAGTTTCATTTCTTTTTATGTCAATGATTTTTTTTTTAAATCAAAATTCAAAGTACCCGGTTTTACCCCACTAGTGGTGTAAAACTGGGGACACATGTTAACTTTTTGATTAGACGCTAAATTAGGAAAACTCGATTTTCAGTGGAAAAGTTGCAATCATTTTTATTTTATATGACAATTTAAGAATATTAGTTACAAAATTCACATGTAAAGCAGTCGTCTTCTTCCTCCGCGCCACTGTTGCTTTCGTGGGCGCAGCTAAGACAGTTTTTACATTGGATGAACACTTTTTCTTTATTTAAATTAGAAAGTACACCATTAAAATATAAACAATCAACGTCTGATGTGGTTTTATCGTCTTAATCGGAGGAATCATCAAAATTGACCTCTTCCAGTCATAAACCACTTGGAGTACCCGCTTTTACCCCGAGTGCAGAGATTATAAAAAACGATATAAAACCTCGCAATTATTGGAGTAAATCCTTATTGTTTGATAGAGTATAAATCCTTATTAAACGTATAATAAGCTGGACAAAATGGAGTTTTTATAACTGTAAGGATAGTTTAAAATCAAACGAACATTAGAGTTGACGTCTTAAAACAAACAAACCTTCACAGAATCAGTGACTTCAACAGCAACAACGCACCACTATGACTGTTCCTTTTTCTTGATAAGTGGAGTGTAATTCAACATCTGTCTGCTGGATAGGAAAAATAATAACGCAAGAATCAAGGGTATCCGGTTTTGCCCCACTCTCTCATATATAATATTTGATATTGGAATGCAATCATCTTGAATTTTTTTGTTTGCCCTTTTTGGTAACTCTTACAAAAGTAGTGATAGATGCCTGATAAGGCCGCTTAAGTTACGTGATTTACATAGCAAGCAAAATAGAAAAAAGGGTGAGGGAGCTGCGCATCCACGATGCCATATTGTTTTTATTCTTCTTGTAACTTAAATTTTAAACAAAAAATGTGTTTTATTGTAAAATGAGTATGCTAGGTGAGAAGTCGGTAAAATATCCTATCCACCGATACCTCATTCATCGATGTAGGCTATATATTGGTTGAGAAAAAATGGATATTGACAACAGAAATAATATATAGGGTTTAAATATCGTTTAAAAAAACTTCGAATCAGGTAACGACAATAAAGGAGAAGCCAGATAATTATTTCATGTTTTCTTGTTTACATGTCGTATATAAAAGAGCCGATGTCAGTGGGCTAACAGAGTTCGTTAACCTGAAGGTTCTTCACCTCTGGACATTTCCTTGCTGGAGAAAAAAGTGGCATTGCAGTGCAATTACTTAATAAATATGGAGTGCCAAATTATTCTAAATAATTCATCATTTGAATATGGTAATATATAATTATGTAATAAATATGGTGCATCTTTCTTATTTTGCAGGTGGAGTGGAGAGCCCACCCCCTTCTTTTCCGAACCTGGTGAGTTCCTCCTCGTCATCCCCTTCTGCCCGAGGGGCCGAGGAGGAGAGGGGAGAGCCGCTGAGGACGTGCTACCCGGGCCTCTGGTACGGCCTGCCCGCCTTCAAGTCCGTGGCCACCTTCGAGTCCAGCTTCCCGCTCTTCCCCTTCTTCACCCCTCACCTGCTCGCCTCAGCCGACAACCACCTCAACGCCACCCACAATGGAACAGGTAAGATGCTCAGGAATCATCGTTTTCCGAATCAATCATTTATATTAAAGCGATGCACATACTTAATGAATAGACTGACAGGGATAATATATTGAAAGAAAGAAATTGGAACTATATTTTAATAAATATTCGTTACATTTCTTGCACTAAAAATCAAATTTTCATTTGTATAGTGTTATTTTATGGCATCTAGTCAATGGCACAATACAGCAAAAAATATTGAGATATCAATTTCTTACAATTTTGAAAAAAAATTGAATTCAATTCCCTTTTAAGTTTACTTTGCATCATTTGCACCTAATTATTTTAAAATGTTAACTAGAAGGCCCAAAACGGATTCGTTTAACCCTTTCCGACTAAAATCATTATTTGTTAGTTACAAATATCAAAAATTGAAAAAAGACCTTAGAAATACTTCATTTATTACGGATGAATTATTTTCTTAATTAATTAATTAATTTGTATTCAGATGATGTTGCAATCTTGTCCCCATCAAACTCTCCCCAGCCCAAATTAAACTTAGATATGCGTAGAAAAGCGCATTACTCCGGCGAAGCCAAATGGCATCCCAAACCTGGAAAAGTTGAATTAACTGCAGCTGTATATTTGTTATACATTTCCTAAAATCCGAGTGAAAATAATGGATAACCAAAAGATTGCAATGCTTTAGAGCAGAAACTTGCTTATCTATAATTTGTCATAGATGATAAACCAGTTGTAAGAAATACTTTGGGATTCAGTTATCTTAAAACCTCGTAAGTCGAATGGGAGAAATGCTTCAACAGAATTGAGATAGCCCAATCTAAAAATATACATATTTAAAGTAAAAGAGAAAGCAAGATGCGATTGCAGATTCGAATAATCTACCTCCATTCATCTTGGAAACATGCGAACTGAAATTTAAAGAATGTCAAGGAATAAACAGGCATGTTTAATGTGTGTATATGCTTGTGCGCAATAAACGTCGATATTTATTTCTCTACATGTGCAACGGAACTTGTGAATGGGGACCGATTCTGCAGTTCGTTCCATTAACTGCGAGAGGGCTCGTCTGTTTTCTGAAACTGTGATCTCATCTTCTTAACTGAAAAAAAGAGATACCACTGTCCAGGTACTCCAAAATTGTACGCATGTCGTGAAGGACTTTAAATGCCCCTCGGGAAGAAATACCCTTTTGTACTTATTTATATGAGTGAGTTTGGGTTTGATGGCGCAAGGGCCAGACTTGTAAAGGCTATATTTCAAAAGGATTCAGTGACTGATGGGGCAGAATGTTGGAAATTCAAATGAAATTGTTCAGTCACTGAATGAAACGCATCTCATTGGTTAATTTTCATGACGTAGCCAAAGTTACGGCACTAGTCTAAGTTGATTGGTTGTTACAATCTATATATATTGTTCATTTGTTTTTTTAAAGCAAGCAGTCGAATGGATGGCTGTCAGTGAGTGTGTAAGCTGCAAGACAGCAGCATGTTTCTTTTTTTAAGTAAACTGGATTAAAGCTATTCTATATTTTAAACTGCCTTTTATCTGCGTTAACTCTGCAACAGTACACTCACGACATGCTAACAACTTGGCCCTTTTGCGCCCTATTTATAGGAGTGACTCTTGGAGAAGCAGTCATTCCGGACTGAATCAGAAATCTAACCTTCCAGTCCTCGAAGTCACACGAATTAACTTCTTACGCTCTGACCGTAGATTTTAGAGTCATGGATTTGAAAATCAGAAGCTCGAGTTAAATGAAATATGTAACATGAACACAGCTAAACGGTTCCTATTTATGTTGTAAAACTTAGAATAATATAATTATAATGGCAAAAAGAGGGACACCTTTTTCGTTAATATCGTAAAATTCATGAATATCATTAAAAGGGTTGGAAAACTGTAACATTTGCCTAGTTTCTTGAATTAATCGTGTCATTAGCATTATGACTACTTTTCATACCACGTATACATTACATCTGAGTAGGTATAAATGTATAATTGCATTTATCCTACTCAAATTCTGAAAGTATTATGATTGAATTTTCAGAGTAGAACAAGGGAGAAAAATTGTACTATACTGTATTACAAACCATTATGTTCAGTAAAATCATTCGTCAAGCATGAGAAAAAGAACATTTATAGTATTTTCATTATAAAAAAAATCCCTTTTCGGCAAGCTTGAAGGCAAAGGTAGATTCCTTTACGTTAATGTTACAAAAGTAATGAAATATTACATATTGATCAATGCAGACATAGCCAATGACTTTATTGTTCCTACACATTGCAATATTTACGCTATGATTCTGTTTTCATGACATTTAATTTTTTTACTATGTGAAGGTTTTATAATTCCATTTTTCATTCCAAAAAGTTATGATAGATTTTTCGGTCAGTACATTGGTCAATTTTTTTTATATCTCAACACATAATCATTCAACAGGTAGGAGTCATAAAGAAATAAACAACTCAGCAGTGCAAATATCTCCTAGATAACATTAAGCCAGCCTATCTGAAACAGTAGCAAGAAATTGACACTTGACACGGATCAAGAACGACTCCAAATTTAAAAATCAGTTTATTTAATCTAGGTTACAATATAATTGTGCGGACATTACTTTGTCATATGGTAAAACCACATGACATGATACACTTAAACACTACTAAAGTGGGCTCATTTAGAGAACTCCCTGGTTACAGAGATAATAGTCACTAAATTCTTAACATATAAGAGAATAAAAATTATTAAACACTGTGAGTGGCAAATTGAATACGTGTTTTTAAAGCATAGGATATGAATGCAGCCAATTTGAACAGCAAATTTAAATCTCCATCGACGGTTAAAACCAAATACTCAGGCAGAAAATGCCAAACAATTTTAAAGTTAAGCAGATATTTTTCAATAGCAAAAAGCATAAAGGGAACTCTTATTTAATTACTCTTATTTTTGGCTACTTTATATTGATTTTATTAAACAAATCATGGTCCCGCCATGTTTAGTTAAATATCAAATTAAAGTATTCTGTCAAAAAAACCTATTATCAAATTAGCTATTAAAATTATTTGATTAATTAAAATTAACTATCTACTTAATTAAAGTTAAAAAAATTAATTGTTACAAAACTCCACTAAAACCTTTTTTTTATGGCTTGTACGCAGGCGCTAAAAGCAATCTTATGTTAAGATTATCTAATAATTATATTAATTTAAATAAAAGTCACTGTGGCTATGTATGTATGTTCCACATCTCCTCCTAAACCACTGGACTGATCTCAATCAAACTTTTCAAACTCTTTATTTAAGAAAAGAGAAAGGTCACCTTCAACTTTTCAAAGCCTAAAAGATGCTTAAAATTTCACTTAATTAAAAATTAGGCAAGGCGTTTTTCCGCAATGTCTTTCATTTCCATAAATTTGTTTATCTCATTTTAATATTTTTTTCAATATTAATTTTAAACTGAATTCGTAACAATATTCTTGTTGATCAAAAATAATACGAAGAACTGTTTCCAGAAGGAAGAATGCTAAAAGAAAATTTTAAAAGTAGACGATTTAACAATTTATATCGGGACCAGCTATTGATTTATTTTCACGCTTTAAATTAATGAATAATTAAATAGTTAATTTAATTGTTTCAAAATATTCATTAAAACCTTTCATTGACTTTAGTAATTGTTAGCAAAATTTGAAGTACCTATATAACAAATAATAACGTATGAAGAAAACGGATGTTTTTAAAAATTGTCTGGTTCAATTGATATTCTCATTTTAATTAAAAGCGTTTTAGATCAGAAAAGTAATTTGTGTATTATAATATTTATACAATAGTAATTTTTACATTAAAAATATTAAACATGAAAACATTTTAATCCGGAGCAAAGCCAGGTATATCAATTAACAGTTATAATTAACAAAATTTAACAAAGATATTAACTATAAATTAATTAGTCATAAATTAATTATATATTATACCGTATAAAAAGTGAAGGTGAATGCGGTTGATGGGAACTCATAACTTCTAAATAAATCTTGCTGTCAAAAAACTTTGAATATAAAAGTAGTCTGTTATGATATGGTGATAATTACCCTAATTGAAATTTTCTTTCTCTCTTCAATCTTAACGAAGCTATGAGGAAATGATAAATTGGGGGGGGGGGGGTATTGAATATCGCTTTTCAGGGCTCATAACTTATAAGCAATTCTGGCAGACAAAAAACTTTTAGCATAAATATTGTTCGTTATCATAAGGTGATAATTCGCCTAATTGAAAATTTTTTTTCTATCTTTAGTCGTAACAGTGCTATGGGGAAATGATAAGTTGGGGAGGGGATTGAAAATGGCTTTTTAACTCATAACTTCTAAGAAATTGTGGCTATCAAAAAAGTTTCAATACAAAAGTTGTTTGTTGTGATAAGGCAATAATTCGCCTAATTTGAATTTTCTTTCTATCTTGAATCGTAAATGAATTATGGGAATATGAAATTTTCAGTCCCCCTCCATTTCCTCCCCCTTTGAGCTGGTTAGCCCATCTGCGAACTCGGCCGAGATTTTCACCCTCCTTACAACATATCCGTCGCCAGTTAAAATCTAATCAAAATTACTCTAGTTATTGTGTTTACAAAATAACACGGGCCAAAGCGTTATGCATATACTTCTCTACTACTAATAATAAGGAAAAGAACATTTTGTCCTCTATTCTCATAAGTATTGGAGCTACAAGAATGAAAGAGGGTGGAAGAAACTAAAAATGACGAGAGCTTTCCAACGAGGGGTAACATGCATAGGTTAAAACGTATTTTAAGTTAAGGGAAGAGAAGGGGAAGGGTGGGAAATTCACTTTTCAGCTCATAACTTCTAAGCAATTGTAGCTATCGAAAAAGTTTAAATACGAAAATTGTTCGTTTTAATAAGGCAATAATTCGCCTAATTTGAATTTTCTTTCTATTTTCAATTGTAAAGGAATTATGGGAAAATGAAAATTTCCACCCCCCACCATTTCCACCCCCTTTGAGCTGGATAGCCCATCTACGAACTCGACCGAGATTTTCACTATCTTTACAACATATCCCAAGCTGGTTAAATTTACATCAAAATTACTCCAGTTATCGTGTTCACAAGATAACATGGGAAAAAGCGTTATACATATATATATATATATATATATATACCTATATATATATATATAAACTTTTTAACGAAGGGTGGTTTTGGGTTCTAGGGCTCATGATCGATGAAGATCTGCAGAAATTTTCCGAAAGTCGTGTCATGAGAACCATTGCAATAGGTAGAGTTCCTATAAGGAATCTACCTAAAAATTACTATGCCAATTCATGGATATGGTGAATACATAAATCATTTCAAAATTTTGGCGGTAACAGGATTTTAAGCATTCTTTACATAGCAATGCAAACAAGTACAATGTAGTTTGAAAGGTGCAAATATGTACATAGAGATTTATATGCAGGTTCATACATATATTTATACCTATATGCAGATGTAGACAGAGACATTTCAAAGCGTTAAGAATAAATAAAATGGACGGAATTAAACTCTAATAAATCATTCTTTTTCACACATTTTGATCGCTCAAAACTCCGTCTCAAACAGCCGGCACCCTTTCCAATCACTCAACGAAATTCATCCCCTTGACTCCCCCATTTAATGTCAGCACCAAACGATCCCTCTTTAACCCCCATTCAAATTTTTAAGCCCTTTTAAACTGCCGACAGATTTTTTTTGCACCCACTTTAAAAGTGCAGACCTATTGACACCAACCGCCATGGCAAAGTGGAAAGGTACAGGTGAATAAAGGGGCAGAGTAGCAAGTATGGACGTGGGGGGGGGAGATCTCACTAAACTCAATTATTGAGTTTAGTCACCGTCGTCGAATCAGTGTATCGTTTGTGCGGCAAGGACCCCTAGGGAGGTGGGGGATGTAAAGCGTCCCCCTCTTTTGAATGGTCGCGGGAGAACAGATCAGGAGTTATAACCTCTGGTGGGAGCGAGCAATTGGATTACGATGCTCATGTGGAAGTTGAACCGTCTGCACGGCCAAAAATACGGGTGCACGAAGCTCGGAGAGGGGTTGCATATGGTGGTTGTAAGGGTTGCGGAGAAGTGTCGTTTGCAATTGTGTTCCCCAAAACTGCAGGTGAAATAGGGTGGGGAGGCTGGTTTATTGGAAGCATAACTGCTAGATGATGTACTCAAAAAGTATTTAGATCGGCGCAGAAAGCAAAAATGCTAGGAAATTGTACAGAATACAGAAGGCTTTTCACGAATGCTTGGTCATATATCTGCTACTTTCTTAAAATTATGTAATTCAAAATTATTCACAGGTATGGAATGTACTTTGATTTTTGACAATGTTAAAATTATGCTTATTTCCAATGTTTTATGAATTAAGTTAAAATCGTTGATAGTAATGTTATAATAAACAAGCCATTTAAAATAAAGTCCTTCAAAATAAATTGTAATCTCTTTATTTTGAGCTATTTCCCATTTCGAAAATGGCTAAACTTTTCTTGGTCGCATAAACATAATTATAAACTTTAAACTTTGATTTCCTTGCAAGTGCAAAGCAAGATTCAGTTTCGAAAAATTTTCTACGCACTGAAGACTTCGTCACTGTTTCTGCAATGTAATATTATAAGACTTTTGCTTGAATCACTCCTCTTGAAATCATTAAAGATAGCAATCAGTTTTAAATCAAAATCTGATTCTGAGATCAATTTTAAACTCTGCCATTAATTCTTCTCTCATTCTGGACATAGAAAATGAAATATTCCTTTAAATGGTTTTTGAAGCCTGACTCAGTTCCATCGAACAGGAAATACCAAATAACTGTAAGGGCTCGTTCTCAATCGTTATAAAAAAATACGGTATTGTATTCGATTAGAAATTCAACAGTCGATTCACAATATGATATTAAGAGAAGGTTCTTGCTTATTTAGGCCAACGCTCTATCTTGAAGCAACACAAGTGCTACATGGACTCAGTAATGCTGTAAGGAACAAACTACCATTTTAATGGATTTCTCATTCATTATAAAAATTGTACCAAAAATGCGCATAATTTGCTGCCCAAAATTGAACGAAATGCAATCCATTGCCAACAGACATCTCAATGCATGAACTAATTTTTGAAAAATGCAGAATTATAATTTTTTTCGTATGTGTGTCTTTTTAGAAAACAACTATATCTTAAAATGCTGTTTTGAAATATTCCGGAATATTCCGATATAAGGTATCCGAACACGTTGAAAAGTCGATTTTCGGCCAAAATTCCCATTTTTTAAATTTTTGATGATTTGGATAGTTCATTCATTTACCTTTCTAAAACATATTTACTTTTGTCGGTACGTTAATTAGAAGATGAGATATTAATTGTTTTATAACAAACCGAAAACCGGCAGTGGGCGTTTAATTAACCGGAAGTTGTCATTTAAAGGATAGAATCCTGTCAAAAATTCTTTTAAACTGCATTTTTTCAAGTTAATATGACGTTAGTATATTTTTAGGAATTTTTTTTTAAGTTTAGATACTTAATTTAAGCGCGTGGAAAAACTAAAATTTGATTTTTCTCAAAACTAGATGTTATGCATAATTTTCACACTTCAAACATGATAACTCAAGATATTATCGTTCGATTCTTCTGAAATTTTGTGAACACTTTCTTCAAATGTGTCTCTAGTGAATGCACTAGAATAATGTATATTGTAACAATATTTTTTTAATTATGGTCTTTTATCTGAAAAATGACATGAAAAAGTTGCTGAAAATCTTATAAAGATTGTTCGATTAGCTCTAAAATTTTTATTTATGCAAAGAATGTTAAGATTCTAGTACAAGCAGTAGTCCATAGTATGTAGTTCATTTTAGTATTAGTTTTATTTGAATTATTACAAAAGTTTGACCTCTAGCATGTTTGAAGTTTTTGGGAATTTCCTCTAAAAAGCAGCAGAAATTTAAGATTTTTGTAAATTTATAATAATTTATACTCAAAAATCATACTCTAATATTAATCTTTATTAAATTCGAATCTAAAAAACATATTTTGGTGTTTCTATTTCACAATTTTAGAAAAAAGTGCTCCGAACGTGTTCGGATACCTTACTGCGTCCATTTTGCGACGGACCTCATAATCTCGAACACTAATCAGATGATGAGGGCGATACCTGGCCTGGAAATCCCCCACCCCTTAATACTTTTACACCACATCAGAGGGAGGACATTTCACCTCTACGGATTAAACATGTACTAGACCACGTATACCAGGCCTGCATTAGAACCGGGATCGAATCCGCGACTCCCCGGTTCCAGAGCCGAAACTCTGCTACTGGACCCCAGCGGTGTCGTAGTTTCTCTGAACAGAGTGATAAATGGCTCTCATAATAAATGTTGAGACTGTTAGAATCTGGCACAAAGGTTACTAAAGAGTTAATGAAGTAAGTCGTTGAATAATCGTCCACAACCAAATCATGGATTCGAATTGTTGATGAGCAACCAATCTAAAAACGCATTGTCTATTTCCGGACATCAACAAACTTACAAATTCATATAAAAATATCTAACAGTCCTTTGCTTCAGCGTCTTATTAGCAGCCAATAGCAAAGGCATACAGCATGAACTGTTTACAGGTTTGATCCGTACTCATCCGCAGGTAAAACTCGATTAGAGCGACACTGTCCACATCTACGTCTCCGATTTGAGACCAACGAGAACTGACCGACTCAAATCAAATTTATCTACACACAGCAAGTACTGGCATTTTATACCCTCCCCAGGCTGACATGTTTACGTAACAGCTGCGGCTATCAGAGAGACAATTCATGTTTAATAGCTGGAAATATATTTGTCAAATCAAATGACTGATTCAAAAAAATGACGTATTCATGTAATAACTCAAATGTACACGGAGGGGAAGGGATTTGTTTACAAATCTGTGTGGGAAGAAAGAATGCTTCTAAATTTACAGCAAGAAAGACAGACTAGAGAATTTTGAAGTTTATAATGAAAGTAAGTTGTATAATTCATTAAAAATTCTGTATTTCCTAACAAAAAAAATGCCCTTCCTAGAAAAAAAAATGAAGTTATTTTTAAATCAGGTGGCTCTAAAAATTATGTTGAGGGTACAAATAACAAAGTTTTGCAATATTGGATTTTCTTTCCATTTTGCCCATCGGGCTTTTTAAAATATAGACCAGTTTTCTGATAAACATCTGCATGAAAGTCCTGCCTACCCCTGGAGACAGCACGATAAACTGCAGGTTTTCAGTGTTCAGCTTATGACAAACAGCCTTCTCGAAGGCAATTAAGACTCCGCTTCTTGGAATACATCCAAGATTTCTGTGAAGCAATTTGCGACTAGAGATTTAATTTTTCCATCCAAAACAACCTTTAACGAGTACGGATTTTACGAAGGATATTAACCTGTTTTGAATTAAAGTAACTGAAATTAATCTTCGCGAATATAGACATGTTAACAACGTGAGAAAAAAGACCTGCGGTGAATTCTTAACATTTATTTTAATAATACGAATAATGGAGAGTAAATAACTCAGGATTAATAATAATTTTTCAAATAATTTTGCTCACCATCATGATTCTATGAACCGTGTACAATAATGCATGTTTCTAAGTATAAAAATTTTTGAAAAAATATAATTGTTAAATATCAACATCTACTCAGCAAAATTATTAATCTCTTTTTTCGTAAAAGTCCAGAATTTTTCTGCTGATTTTATCCTTGATATTCAAATTCAACATTAAACATTAAGTTTTTGCTGCAAAACAGAAAAATGCAGTAAATAAACAAGGAAATATTTAAGCAAATTTAGATTTCATTTTTAAGAAATCGTTTTGTCTATCAACAACTTGTCCATTATAGTCATTTTAGAAACTGGTCTTGGGATCATTAAAAACATAACTACCAAATAATCCTTATTTAATTGCAATTGTTTCGATTGTTCATGCTTTCAGAGCAACCCCCATTTACTATAGTGGTCAATGGAAACGCACTACATACATTTTTCTCATGAATATAGCATTATAAATCAAATCAGACATGTAATAATGTTCAAAAGAAGGTGATTCCAATCTGCTTGTCGGTCTAGAAACGCATGAATGTATTTTGACTTTTTTTTTGTAACGTCTTCCTTTAAGTCAGGCTCGTGCAGAAAATACGACGCAAGTTAGAGCAGTGCGTTTTCTTTAATCACTTCTGTATTTAGTACAAACATTCATTTATTTTGATGTAGTTTTATTCTACTCACATGCAAAGAAGGTCTGTGCTTGTTGCTGAACTTAGTAGCTCAATTACCGGACATTCCCCCTTCAAATAAAAGAAAGGTATAACAACATCTAAAGAAAAGAAAACTATCACTAACTAATAGTGTAAAAGTGAAAATGCCTGTGCTGTACATAGTGTATATATTTTGTTTATTTTGTTTTTCTTAAATAAAATTCCCGTGTCTTGACCACCAAACCGTTCAGTGACCGGTCTGGTCACGGGTACGGGGATAAGAGACGGCGTTCTGTGCTTGTTATCACATTTCGGACCGACTTGATATTGGATACAATCTCTAAAAGAAGACAATACGTAACGTTTTGTCTTTCGTCCCTAAGAACACATAAAAAAGTTCAGAATACAGGAAACATGGAAAAATCATTCAAAACACTAAAGGACAGACCCAGAACTAAAAAATTTTTCACGTCGTTACTACTTGGGTAGTAGATGCTCAATAAGAAGGATTTTTCACAAAACTTTGATTATATTTTTAATTAATTAAAAATTAATCCAAATTTTAACGTTTACGTAATTTTAACGTTTAACGAAAGTTTCTACTACGATCTAATATTTAATAAATTCTACGTTTCAACTTTTTTAAAGCAGTTGTAATTTCAGGAAAACGGACTTCTGTTTGCTCCTATACACCAAATTTTTGATGCTTCCTCACATGAAAATTCTTTAGATCCAGCCATTTTGAACTAACGCCAAGCCAACAGTCAGGTTCTTCTTATATAATTAGATATCGTATATGTGCGCAACTGCTTGTGGGATTTCATTAATTTAATTCTCCTCCGAGTTATTTCTGGGTATCGCACGTTATCCTATGAAGCTATTTTTGCTATCTCGGGTTTTCCTCCTATTGACATCTTTATTGTTCATAATAGGGATTTTAAGATTGCGACGAAGACCTGTATCCCAATAAACAAGGCGTCTGCTTGCCTGTTTCTAAGATGCCTCACCCTTCTGAACGGTCTCCTTTTAATTTAGTTAGTTACTACAAAAATAGTGAAGACAACTTTCCTGTAGTGTGGTTTACAGATGGCAGTAAGAACAACAGTAAGGTTGGTCTTGCGTTTGTAGTTTTCCAAGACCATAATGTAACTGAAGAGCGCCAGTTTAGAATAAGAGACGAATGCAGTGTTTTGCAGGCCGAATTAATCTGTATTGCCCAAGCTGTCAATTGGATTCGCACTAACGAAAATCTTTCCTCAAATTTCTTAATTTGCAGTGACTCTCTTTCTTCTTTATATGCCTTAAATTGCATTACTTCTCCAAACCGACTCATTGTTAAAACTCAAACCTACCTGAGTTTCCTTCAAGGAAGAGGTGTACAAGTCTGCTTCTCTTTTGTTCGAGGTCATATAGGAATTTATGGCAATGAACGTGCTGATTGGCTTGCAAAACAGGCGACTAAACTAATTGATTTCATCCCTATGACTGTACTAAAATCCTTTTACAAAAGTGTTTACAAGAAACATGTTATTCATGGACAAATATGTATTCTCAATGGAATAACCTTTATCAAATTTCTCACAATGCGAAGTACACCAAAGAATTTTTCCTTCCATTCATGGACGTTTGAAAGTCATCCATTTCGTCCCTAATTTCAGAATTACTCAATTTCTCACTGGACATGGAAACTTTAAAGCCTATCTAAAACGTTTCAATTTATCTCGTACGGACTTGTGTTCTTGCTCTAGTGGAGAGATGCAAGATGTCAATCACTTGATACTTCCTTGCTCTAAATTCACTCCCGCTAGATGTTTACTCATCAGCAGTCTAAAGAAGAACAATTTAGCATGGCCTCCATCTTTCTCTACTTTGGTCCAGATCAAAACTTGTTTTGCATCGTTTTGTGAATTTATCAACAACATTTTCGCCCACATTATATAGACTATAAACTTTGTTTGCTGGCTTATTGTTACTTTTGTTTATTTATTTTTCGTTTTCAATTTTTGGAATTCATTTTTTTTCTCTCAATTATATTTGGATCAGACCCTTTTGTTTTGTCAACTGTGCGAAATTTGTGTGTTTTATATGTTGTGTGACATTTTGTGTATTTGTGTGCTTTTATAGGATTTTTGAATGCTTTAATCTATTTGCATTTTCCCCCACCTTGTACAGCCTTTACTCCATTTCTCGTTATTATCCATTTTTTGTTGTTGTGTATATGTGACTAGTTATTTTGCATCTATACCTTTCTAAAAAAAGTATTATGTTTCGGTATCTATTCCCCCTGTTTATTCACTTCATTGCTTAATGTCATTCATGTGTTCGTATGGATGTGACCAATTTATTGTATATTTGTTTCTTTTTTTTTTTCTCTTCCCCCTTTTCTGTTTGGATTTTGCATTTTTATCATTTATTTTGAATCTTTTACTTACTTCTGTAAGCCTTGTGTTGTACTTGTTGGTTGGTGCACAAGTATTTTTTCTCAAGAGATTGCAAAAAAAAAAAAAAAAAACTTTTGATACAAAAACTTCTTCTTTTCTAAAAACTTCTGATTAAAAATAAAGTTTTAAAGTTAATAGTGTTTAATATGATTTTAAAATTACATTTTTGTATACATATAAACGACATTTTGAAATAAAGTGGATATTTAAAGTTTTATTTTAAAATAATTGCTGCGCTTGAATTTTTGACACGCACTGCATATCCGTCCTACTTTTCTTCTGCAGGTGGCAAGGTGGAGAATATCCCGAGCTCGACGGGTGACGAGCCTTCTCGTGTCCTGCCGAAGGAATTCAGCCTTCCCGTGCCCTCTCCCCTGACCGGGGCGGACTTCCGATCCCTGGGACTGGGGCTGTGGCCGGGGGACATCCGAACCCACCCCCTCTTCTTCCCGCCAGCTTCAACAGCCTCGCTCCTGCACCCCCACACCTCGTCCTCTCTGCTGCAGAGGTGAGATCTCTTTCGCTCTTAAGCAGCACTTCGACGGTGCCGGATTGTTGAAAACGTGTTTCTAAAACTCACCTGTTCATGTTTCGTGATGCCGTCTGAAGAAACTGGAACATGTGAAATCAGTTGATCATGTCATCGATTTACATGCCACAAATAATATCGAAAAGCGCACCTATTATTTAAAATTAAAACAAATACACGTTATTTTATATTTCGGAAATGTTATTTTTAAATATGATTTTGCCAATGCCAAGTAATGATTAATTGTAAGTAAGATTTATGTTGTTGCGGAATAATTACATTCTACAGCACGTCATGCACTCGAGTTTAGCCTGTTTCCTCTTAGTAAATTACTAATTGCATAAAGAAGAATAAACTTTATAATAGAGGAGAAAGATTTATTATTTATTTGGTTTCACGTATTCGCCGAGAATTTGCATGTCTAAAAGGATAGTCAAAAAACATAAGCACAAAATACAGTAGTCGCCGCTAGTAGTGATCACGGATGTAATGATCAATCGGCTGCACTGATCAAACTAGCGAGGAACAGATTTCCCGTATCTAAGCACATGGGAAATCCTCCATTTCCAGCGATCACTTGCAGTGATCGGTTTCGAGGGTCGCGCGGAAGAATTAGAGGCCGGCAAAAGCGTCGAGCAAGAGGACAATGACGATGAAGAGGGGCCAAAAGAGAAACCACCGCCAGTCCAAAAAAGTCTGCAAGCTCGTCCAATACCTTGCTGAATCTTTTGAGGATCATTATTCATACGAACGGTGTATCTAACGAATGCTTAAAACTAAAAAAAAAACGGGTTATTCTCGATGACTGTTTTAGAAAATTTGAGAAATTAATTATGTGTGTGTGTGTTTTTTTTTTTCGATTCTGGACATCGTATTGATTTTGTTTTTCTAATTAAAACGAATAAGCGCATACCAGAAATGTTGCGTGGCCTGATTTTTCAGCTGTACTTGTGCATCAATAGACCTGTATTATTTTAAAGATATTTCGGAGTTACTGATCATTCGGATGCAGTGGTCACCTTGGCTGAAACCCAAAGTGGCCACTTCAAGCGGCGTCCACTGTATTCATTTTTGTAAGATGTTTCGTCGCCAAAATCTTACCGTGACAGTGAGATTCGGTTTACAGCGAATATTAATCACCCGAAAGCTTCATTTCTTTCTGTTTTTAAAATGCAGTGAATTTTGAATTTGTGTTGCTTTCATACTGAAAATAACGTTTTATGCCAACAGAGTAAATGCGAAATTAAATTGAGCAATATCATCAACTTTGATCGATAATACCAATAAGCCAGTTATGATCGTTTATTGATACATTGAATGTTTCGAAATCGATAAAATTTCAAAATACAAATGCGTCGAGTGGTAAATGGCAATGGAATATTTATAAATAAATGTGTCTGTTACGCTCATGCATATCAGTTCAATCGACACATACGCGCGGATAAAATTATATCTGTGCTGAATATGTAGCATTTCAATCAAAAGTTGTGTAAATTCGGAATTCTTATTATTAATTGTTTCGCTTTATTTAAATCAGTTTTTTAAAAAAATTGTTTATATTTCAATTAGTGTAATATTACAAAATTAAAGAAACGGCTCACCAAATACATCAACTCATACATACTCAAATATCCTTAAACACAATATAGATATATCTCATCTCATACGCATAATTGTTATGTTTAGAAAAAACTTTGTTCTTTTCATATTAGTTGACTGTTCTGAACAGAAATAAGTTTAATGCTCGTATCTAAGATTGAATGTTAATTTTTCTCTTTAAGGTCCGCATCTCCCACTGCGAGCTCAAACAACAGTGTTCTCCCCGCCCACTACACGACAGCTGCCGAGATCTTCCGACCTTTCCCGAACCTCGCCCACTGTGTCTCCTTTCCCCTGTTGGGACTCGGATCTACCTACTCCGACCTCAAGCATCCACATCATCCCCTGCACACGCATTTCAAAGGTAAGGTTTATTTTTTTCTTGTTAATATAATGAAAGTAGTTTTAATATTAAATAGGGCAAACAAGATTTGAATAGATTCCCATTTTTTAAACTATAGAGCTGGTTGGTGATAGACCTCATAATTTTCAACTCTAATGACATGACTAGCATAGCAGTATCCACGCGATTTATATCAGGCTAGCTGAACTGCTTTGCTATTGCTAGATTTGAGAATATATATAGATTAAATGAACACAATTGAAAGTTTAATATCAATTATTGTATTTATTTAAAATTAGATATCTGTATATATAAAAGGCAGTGTTCGTACATGTGTTTTGATGTGTGTGTATCGATTTACTTGACCACTTGAATTTCCAATGAAAATTTTAGTGCTGTACGTTGCACTCAGAAGTCAGAGCTATTTTAAAAATAACAACCACAAATAAGCCTAAAATCTCTCCTCTGTTCCCGAGTTCTATCCCGAAAAACAACTCTGTTACAAAAAGCAACCCTGAGTTAGGAAGGAATCGTGCCAATCGTTTTATCAACCATCGCCAACGGTAGCCAAACATTAAAATATTATTAGGTCCCTAACTTTCTTTCTAATGGTCAGATAGAGTATTTCAATAGCTTTAAACCTTCCCCGGAAAATGCGGATCATTTTGCAAAAAAACCGCGCTTAAATCGGTCCAGTAGTTTTTTAGTTTAAAGCGCACACACATTCGAACATTGCCTTTTATATATATATAGATAGATAGATGTGAGGTATCCACGCAAAATAGTGTCTACAAACAATGTTCAGATGACTGACACAGCTCTTCGTAATTTTTAATTGTGGTCAGATGAAGATAAAGACATCTGAATTGGCACCCCTTCTCCAAACTTCCACGTTATACCAGCAGAAGGAACTGCTGCAACCAGGATATCAGGACTCCAAAATCAGAATTTAAAAAACTGCAATCTGGTACCTTTCTGCGAGAAAAGATTAATTATGTTAGATTTTCCTAGTTCACTCATAGACGTAATATTGTGTTCCAATATTTATTTATCTGAATTACGTCGTTTTAAAATGATTTTCAATTATAATAACTATAAGAAATTTACTCATGCAATAAGAAACGCATTCAAAATATTAGGATTACTATTGTATAAAGCATATAAATAATTCTACTTATTTCAACCTAAGCTTGCAAAGAGAAATTATGCATTATCTTACCTAATTTTGATCATTTGTTTCAAATAAATCAAGAAATATATCGAATTCTAAAATGATTATCTTGAATAATGGATTTCCCAATTCGTAGAACTAAAATATTTAATTAGAAATCTTAGGATATGCTGTAGATCCTGTCATATTCAGGTTTTCAAAGCAAATTCAATTTAACAGAACACAAAAGTCGATTTTGATATGAAAGCTGACATAGATAAATATATACCTACTGAAATAACCCTTCTGATTAAATGGGAGAAATAATCATTCAAAAATCCAATGTAACTTTTAAGACCACAATTTAGTATTTGCAAATATTGAAAATTTCTCTCCTGAGCAACATAAAAATATCGTACAACATCCACATACATATGTAATTCAGTACTGTAAAATACAGTGTAATATTTTCCCATATCTAACAATACCTTTGTGTTATTTGGATTTTTTCCGCCAAATCGAGAGCAATGTGTTCACATTTAGATGAGAAGTTACTAAATTCACAATCTGACAATCAAATTGATCCCAGAAGAGCGAAATGGATCTGCGTTTTGAAATGCATTAGCAGATTCTCTCTCGTAAATTAAATCTCGCTTTGCATAATGCGAATCAGAATAAACCGCATTAGCTTAGATTTAAGCAACTCGTAATGGACTTTACCGGATGTCTGGCTTAATACTTCTATTGCGGAGAACATTAAATTAAATTTGTGATCCCCGTTTTCGAAGTTAATTTTTGAACTGCCGATTCCAATATTCAGTTTTAGTTCTCATGTATAGTGTAACGTCACGGCAGATGGCCGCGGTTTGATGGCTGAGAAAATTCGAGGCGATTTCAGACAATGAGTAGTCTTTCCGAATTTTATTACAGCTAAATTATATACATACATTTGTAATATATATTTTCTAGATTAGAATGCTTATGTACAAAAAATCAATAAAAATTACCTCGAAGGGAGGAACTGTAACTCTGGTCGAGTAGCTAATTAATTTCGCGAAACCAACCTGCACTGCGCTGGAGAATTCAATATAGTCCCGGAGTTCTATGTAAACTCCTATGAGATGAGCCCAAGGACCGGGTCTATCCGTAAATCAGAACTCGCAATCCCTGATGGGAGTACTGCGAGTCTCGATTCGAAGCCAACCTAACGCTCACCAGTGTAGGTGAAGTCCAACTCTCAACTCCTCTCCGATAAAAGAAATTCCCCCTTTTTATGTACCGAACCGGGCCTCCTCATTAGTAAGACGGCATGCCTTTCCACAACCTGCAAAAAGTCCCACCATTATGTCTCCCTCGTTAGCACTCTTCCTACAAAGGTAAATGTTGCCCCTCCTCCATCAAATCCACGCTTCGTTACTCTGAATTGTCCAGTTCCCTTCACGTAGGCGACAATCAACGCTTTTTTAAGAACCCTGTGGTCCTGTCTGGTCTCCAGCAAGTATCGTCGCCTCTGTCCCTTCAAGCTTTGTTATACCGCACCTGCACAGGGAAGCATTGTCATTCCTCAAGCGGTTGACACTAGTCGAAGAATGTTATGTTAAATTTCACCTGAACCCTAAATCATCGCGTTGTTACAATAGTATATATTAAGAAGTGTTTTCTCAAAAGTTTCAAGAAAAAGAAGCCATTCGTCGTTTATTCTGCTTAAAAAGATGACACATAAATAGTAACTGATAAGAAACATAATAGTAATTTCCAGGTCAAGTGTCGATGGGTTACATGACGCGAAAGGCGACCATGCGGATATCGCTTAATTTTGTTAGTGCTATTGAGAAAAATATTATATTTTATGTAATAATATTTATCGTCATGCTGTTTAATCAGAAGTTATGATGTCAGGAAACTCCGACTGTAATTTATGGGCACCCTGTAAACCCATTCCTCATTGCTTTCAGATAATGGCCTTCTGATGAGCTCAGGTTCCGGCAAACCTGCCCCGGGCCACCATCCCAGCGACGTCTACTCGTGTGTGAAATGCGACAAGATGTTCAGCACGCCCCACGGCCTGGAGGTCCACTCGAGGCGTTCGCACAGCGGCAAGCGACCCTTCGCCTGCGAGTTGTGCAACAAGACATTCGGACACGAGGTCAGCCTGAGCCAGCACCGGGCCATCCACACGGCTGAGAGGACCTTCGAATGCAAGCAGTGTGGGAAGTCCTTCAAGAGGTCCTCCACCCTGTCTACGCACCTGCTCATACACTCGGACACCAGGCCGTATCCATGCCAATACTGCGGCAAAAGGTTCCACCAGAAATCGGACATGAAGAAGCACACCTACATACACACAGGTAAGTTGGTGGACGGAATGCATATCATGCACGTAAGTGTAAAAAAATGCGCGGTATTATCTCTGCTGAGAACCAACCAATCGCAGCATAGAATTGTGCTTGCAACGATGGCGACCAACAATCTTTTAAGGCGCTGTGCCAAGTGGCGTTTGCTGAGTTGCCATCCAGAGTCATTCGATTCACCATCAAGTTCATCAACAGAACCAACCAATCGCAGCACAGAGTTGTGCTTGCAACGATGGCGACCAACAATCTTTTAAGGCGCTGTGCCAAATGGCGTTTGCTGAGTTGCCATCCAGAGTCATTCGATTCATCAAGTTCATCAACAGAACCAACCAATCGCAGCGCAGAGTTGTGCTTGCAACGATGGCGACCAACAATCTTTTAAGGCGCTGTGCCAAGTGGCGTTTGCTGAGTTGCCATCCAGAGTCATTCGACTCACCATCAAGTTCATCAACAGAACACGATTTAAGCAATCGCAGACTACCGTGCACAGGTGGTCAAAAATAAACGGCATCATCACAGGAATGTCACTTGGCACACTGCATTATCAAGAAGCAAATCTATCGTTGCAAGTGCAATTCTGAGTTCCGATTTGTTATCCCTCAGTACGCCAGTCCTGGGACTCACTTATATCACTGACTTACAAGATGCTATAAACTCTAAATTTTCATTTCTTAACAAAATGAATTTTTTTACTCCTAAAAGGTAAAGAAAGATGAAACAAAAGAAAAAAAATACTTATATATAAAGTTTGGAGAATTGTTTGGAGCCAAATGTTTACTCCCTGTAACGCAAGATGACAAAGGAAAGAATGAAATTATTGCTTTTAAATCCTGTTAAGAATTTTTGAAATCTGGTTTCTCTGTTTTAAAGAAATGATACGTTATAAATGAAGATGTTTATCTACAAATGTTTTAGTTTCTAGTATATGGCTAATAGACAATCTTCGGAATACAATATGCATAATTTTAAGACATTTTTAAATTTCATTTTATCTTCGAAGTCTCAGGGAAATCAAATTTGCAAACAGTTACTAGTTTCGTTAAATTATACGAAAATTTCTTTTCTTTGTGACGGAGTGTCAGGGTCATATAGTGGCATATGAGTCACCATTTAGGCTCATTACTGAAATATTATAACATTCTCTGTAATTCTATAGCATTTAACTTTTGCTAGAAATAGAACGTGATACTATCTCCAAATTTGTACTTTTTCAAGAGATATAAAACCAAATTTGGGGGTTGGTGAAAGTGTCATGAGCATGGCAACGGGACCGTGGAGTGTTTTTAAATCTAACCAAACTTTTGTCATCGGAATATAGATGAAAAGGAGGTCTACTATCGGAATATTTCATATAATTTTGTTCGATTTAAGGGACAAAGCTCTCATCTCTCTGCTTTGATAATAACATTCGTATAACATTTTGCTTACAAATTATTCATTATTTTTAGTTCAAAACATAATTAAGAATTTTCTTCTTCTGTTTCTGAGCTTTATACAAATATCGATACTTTAATTTTTAAATATTTTATCAAGATTTTTTTCACTTAGTATCGTATGGAAGTTGGAAAAAAGGAATCTAGTATCTTTTATATGAGTATGAAATGAAGAGAAAACCCCTAAATCAACAAAAGCATATTTAAATTTTGTTACGAGATAAATGTTTTAAAAGATGCGCTTATAGTATTTTCGAAGAAGAATTGTAATATTGGATTTATTTACGTTTTCAGTACTGTATGTAAATTTATATGTTTCAAAGGATGCTGTTAAACAGATTTATATAAGTATATAGAAATAGGCTCTTCACTATTACCTTAAAAAAACTTAACATAATTGGCCCTTTTACTTATTTAATTAATAAAAAATGTAGCTGAGTTTCAAAATCTGGATTTTTAACTCTTTACTCATCGGCTTAGGGTTGCCATATGTCCAGTATGTAAGGGACTGTCACCGTATTTCACTACCGAGTCCCGTATTACTATTTGTCCCGTTTCTGTACCGTTTTCGGATGACTCTCAACCAAGTTCTTGAATGGGAAGAAATAGAACGCACTATTGCATATTTACAAGTAAGAAACATCGATATTGGCAACACTGAGATTCTATTCAACCAGTTTGTATATCTAAAAGATTATTTAGAGAAAAATAATACCAACCAAAACTGAGGAAGCAACTATGAAATTGAGTATAGAAGAGAAATGGCTGAAGTTTTTTGCAGATACAAATGGTATTGATGAGAAGTCATGTCTAATAAAGCTATGCGAATACGCATTTGACATTCCAGCCCGCACTGTAAATGTGGGGAGAATATTTTCCTTAGCCTCTCGGCTGGTGTGCACACACCAGCCGATTTGTGTCGTTGAGCAGTAAAATATAACAATAGTAACCCACGTGCCCCCTTTGTGTCTCCACAGGGGGAATGGGGGTTCCTATTGTTATATTTTACTGCTCTGAAAAGTCGCCGAATAAGGCCCAGTGCACACCACCGACGTAAGAAACAGGTTGTCAGTGGAGACAACTGAAGCAATTTCGACTTGCTATTATAATTTAAAAATGACTTGCGCGGAATTTTAAAATTATGTGACAGAAGAAAATGATACAATTAAGAAAGTAAAATCACCTTCAAAATACGACTGGGCTGGAAAGGATCAACCTTGAATCCTTTTTATTATTCTGCGTGCTCATCTCATTTGATTACTTAAATTTTATTGATTTTTAGAAGAGTGAAATAAATCATTACCTAACCACTCTTTCATGTTTTATTTATTTAGCACTTACACGTCGCATATCAAAACTTGGAAAGTATGGTGACCCTACATCTGCTGGATGTAAAATTTTGGCGGTTTAAATTAATTGTAATCTTAGTTCATAAGAGCCTGAATCGAATAAATCTGCAAACCATTTCAGCCACTGTACTTTCACTGACGCCTTTAAGCAATATTAGTTAAGTGTTATTACGTAGAAAGGAAATTCAAATTTATGCACAACGCGAAAAGACTCCATTGCATCGATGAATCATTCTATAACGAAGCAGTGTAAATTGATCAATCTCCAAACATTACCGCTTTTGACGGAAATATTGTTTCGAATTCCAGAATCACAAATCGTTAACAAGCACCACTCCAACCTCATTTGAATGAAAGGTCAAAGCGACAACAGCGAAAAATGCAATCGAGAGAATCTCTATGCTCGAGACCAAACGATTCACAAAGCGCGCGAGGAATCACAACACATTAAAACTCCCCTCCCCCCTTCCCTTGATTCGAAACGTTCTGAATATTCATTAACCTTCCTCCTGCAGAAGATCCAGTAGCCTCTTCATCTCGACAACACAATCCATAATCTTAGCAGACGATCCGCCAGGGGAGGGCGCAAACCCGTTCTGATTAAGGCTCGTCGTGCCGCAAAAGATCCTTTTCCACAGGGTGGAACATCATTCTCAGAACAATCCCTGTACATCAGATTGCAAGGCGCCTAATTCAATTATTTGAAGTGCTTCTACGCGCCAAGTCCCCAAGGTCATATTAGCCAGTCGACTCCAGACGGAAAGGCCCAAAATCAAACGATACCAACACTCCTCCACCCCCACCTTGCACGCCCATCCCCCTTCCCTCGACTTCTAACGAAGCATGAACGCACGCATTGGATTATATGCCTGGTAAAATTTAATACACGGCCGTTTTAGCGTGGCCGACAAAATTGTATTACTTGTCGACAAATCCCAGGAGTCCGGCAAGCAAAGGGGGCCGGATATTCCTGCTCCCACTTTTTTCTTTTCTGGTTTGTTTTATCCGGCAGTCAGGTAAGCTGCTCCGGGAAGTTTTGTCGGATAATGAGGGGTCATTACCGAGAATTTAATCTTTCATTAACCCAGATGAGACCGTGCCGGTGGTGAATCTGTTTGCAGGAGGAAAAGGTTGAAAAGTATTGAGTTTTGCCTCTGCGAGCGATAAAAAACAATTAGGACTTGAGGCTGAGCTTCTGCAAATGACATTAGCCGGGCGTAAAGTGCTGAGAGGCATCGAGGAGCTATTAGCGAAGACAGGGGTCCATTAGACGGAGAGATGTCCACTTTATATATCAGCTTTCATTCTGTTTTACTTATTTTCCACCCCTTTCTTTGTCTTCGCCTCGCATTAATTTTGCAGATCGCGAAGCTTTTTGATCTTGGCGAGAGATTTTGTAATGGGATGTGACGTTTCCGGTGCGATTTCTGAAACGTCGCCACTTTTCGGATAATTGGAATTAATGAACCACTTCTGGACCCTTTTCGCGAAAGGGAATAAAAAGTGCTAAAATGGTAGATGAAAATGTGAAAAGGTTCCCGGAAGTTTAAAAGGAATGTGACTATTTGTGCGCTTCTAATTTGATTTCCAAATCACTGAGGAACTCACAACACTGCATTTGGAATTAGGTGTTACAGTTAATGAAAAATAAAGCGACAGAAAATCTTTGATTAAAAAGTATTGTCATAGTTCGAAGCTAGCTTTCCAAGAATAATTTCAAAATGTGATATCTTTTCTGTGCAAATGGTAGAAATTTAAGCTAATAAACAAGTTAAAGATATTCTAGTACAAATTGCGTTTTGTCGCATAAACTTTTCAAATTCATTCCTTTTTTTTCCTAGGCTTGTTTTCATGGCTGATGTTTATTTATATTTAAAGGAAAAAAAGAATTTTGTTATTACTTCTGGGTTACCTGCATTTAAAATTTTTAAAAAGTAAATAGTAATGAGTATAAATACTAAGGCACTTTTGTCATTAAAGGTAAATATTTGATAAAAACGTGTCAATGAAAAAGTTTTCTTTAGTTATTCCTAATGGTTATTTATTCAAATGATGTGCTCATATTGCTTAATTTTTTCCTTACGGTCAATACAGGTGATGTATCAGCAGATTTGTTTCCTTCTGCGTACGCACTGTTATAACTATCGTATCATTAAGTTATTAAGGATTCATTCCCCTCGAACAGCTAATCTGTAAGGTCTTTCATTACCGTGAAGACAGGTCTGCCGCTTTATCATTTTATGGGACTAGATGTGTGAAAGATAGATTCAATGCTGGTTTGGGAAAAGAGTAATCAATAACCCTACGGAGGTCGGCTGATCTTATTTTGAAAAAGATGAAAAGGAAAAGTACTTTTATATTTTTTCGCAAAAATCCCTATTTTTCAAAAATATTTTAGATTTCTTCTCGGCCTTGATATTAAAAGTAAGCGGGAAAATAAATTCTTTTTTCTCGTAAAGTATCGTGAAACCAATTAAAATTATTTATCCCCTTGGTTTTCAAGTTTTTTTCTGTTTCTCAGTGAGATAAAGCTTTCTGCAAAAAAAAAATGTATTTGAAAAAAAAATAATTTATTCTTTCAGATAAAAAAACCATGGGAGAACTATAAGTAATTAGAGTGATTTGTATTCTCTATATTAATTTTTATGAGTAGCATAAAAATGAATAATTAAATGAAATCATCTGGCTAATCAACTAACATCAAAGATTGAAGTACGATCTTTGTACCCTTCTTACCTTTACCTTTGTACCCTTTGTAGTACCCTTCTTTTAAGATCAAATGAATAATTTCTCTTTGCGTAACTTTTTTCAATTTGGAAAATTTTAGAAATCCTGTTCTAAGATGCTCCATTTCCTTTCTTACCGTATTATTGAAACTTAGAACAACTTAAAAGTGCTTAAAGTTTACTCAAATTATTAGTCTGCTTCGTGAAACAGATTTCTCATGGACAAAAATGAACTTCTTTCGCTTTAAAGTCTTCAATGAGGACCGCAGAAAATTGTAAACAAAAGCCATTTTTGACACCAGCAGAATGAAATTGTAGCAAAGCCTTTTGCTACAAAACATTTTTCGTAACCCGAAACTAAAATAATTTAAGACAAAGAATTTTTAATCTCTTACGTTTGGATGAAGAAATTTTCGAAAATAAATTCATTTCAAAAAAATTTTGTCAATTAAATTTTCTTAAATGTCCTAAAGTTAAAAAGATGCATTATTTAGGCAATAAAAATAACTTAATTGGCATGCTTCATTAGATATCCCGACAGACGGACAATCCGGCAATAAACTTCCTCCAAAATTAGACAAACGTCTATTTATAATAAAACCCCAAAATTCTCATC
>BGPR01004449.1:0-29528 GCA_013235015.1 Araneus ventricosus | reverse complement strand
TATCAGTGCAGAAACACTCTTTAATCAAAAGTGTTTCCGTATGGGTGGTTGAGAAAGAGTGTACAGAAGAGAGCAACAGAATCTGTACCGTACGAATGCAAATTCCGTTTAGTGACACGAAATTACATACAAGTAGATCACTAAATATGTCCCGGTAGACATTTAAGAAAAGGATGGATTTGTGGCTTGCAATTTGCGTGTTGTGAAAGAAGAAACTCCGGCAAACATTTGCAGACTTTCCCAACAGCAGTTCACTGAAGACAAATTTCTCGCTTCAAAAGTTATCAAATATAATTAATAATTTTGCTACAAGTTCCACAAAAATAAATCGTATCCTCCTAAGCAGGAACACAGATTACCGATGATCTACCCTCAAAAGTTTACTTTTCATATGCTCGCCTGAATGGTCGTCTCATCTTTTATTTTTCACAACTTTTTAAAGACGAATTAGAAATTTGTTTCTCAGAAATGTCGTAATGGAATGAAAGAAAAGAACTACACATATTCATCTTTAGAACTTTCATCTTCAGCTGATATTTATATTTATTTGTAATTAAACACTAAAAGTCGAAAAGAGGTTTGTAAGATATGTTTTAATTTCTCAGACCTAGTGGTATCAATAAAGCTTTAACTATGAAAATATTTACAGAACTAAAATTCACTTAACCTGGAACTTCTCTTAAACACCTTAAGGGGATTAAAATAATGCATATTTATTTAAAGTAAAACTTATTGAATCTCAAAATTGACTCTTTTCAAAATTTGAGTTGAGTTGTTGAATTCATTAAGCACAAAATTTCTTAATCTGTTGAAATATACATTTTTATTGTTGCCAAATTTCTGTGTTTGTTTAACACCCTCATTTATATTCTTTTTTTTTTTGAAGAAAAAAAATCAAAAGAAAAGATTTTACCTCTTTAAGTAAGAATTTTGTGGTACTAAAAAAACGATACAGCCTCTCTGAAACCCGTATTTAAAAAATTTTTATTTTAAACTATAGAACTGTATAATATAGTGATTCTTAGTGCATTGTTCAATAAATATTACTTGTTATCCATTTCAGTAAAGTAAATTTTGCAATTCACTGAGAAAAAGTATTCTTGATTTTTAAAGAACTTAGGAAAACTAACTTCTTTCGAAAATAAAACTTCCTTCTAAACATTTATTCGCCTGATTAGTAACTAGTAAAACAATCTGGAGAAGGAAAGGGAACCCATCTCCTCCAGAGGTATCTTTCCGGGGCCTCCTCTATGCTTGGCGCCTTTCCTGCCTTTGTCTTTGGCATCCCCTCTCCTGAGTCCGGCAACCCGGACAGTGATGCAGGACCATACCTCCTTCAAGTACCGGTCCGGACTCTGAAATTCCCTCTGGCCATTCATTCTTCATGAAGCTGCGCTCAACTCCGTGGGCTCTCGGACTTCTCGGCCGGATTTCAGTTCCACGATTTAGTGCCGGATGCACCGCCTTTTTCCCAGACTCCCCTGGGGACCCGTGCCCCCAATGAGCAAGTAGTGGGACTCCTGGGATGGACCGGACACGAGAATTTCCGGCCCATTTTGATTCCGGAATACGGTTTGTTACTGTTATTGATAGCGTTTTCCGAAGGCACTTAAACGTTCTTTTATTGTCCGGCACACGGCGCAGCACGGGAATTATATTTTGTACTTTAAGGAAGCATTACGTCCCCTTCTCTTCGGAAAGAATCTTTTTCTTTTTTTATGGTTCCGCGCAGCACTTACTCCTTTCCTCTGGAATAGGTGTAAATATTTGAGACAAATGTGGAATTCCTTTCTCCGTTATGGACTTTGTTCTCTTCTCTTAGAATGGGCATAAACGATCCTTGCTTGGGGCTGAATACGAAAGTCTTGGACACTGCTGTGCATTGCGCGTTGATCTTTGGATGTCTCGACTTTTATAATTTTTGCCCGGGGATGAAGATCACGGAAGGTTGCCCCACTGAATCGAAATTGTTTCATTTTCTAGACTTCTGAACAAATAATTGTTTCGATTTTGGTATACTTTAATGCTACGAACGCTTCAGCTCTAGATGTTCTCTGTAATAAATAAGGGCGTTGAAATTCAGTGCTTAATGTGAACAATAAAATTCTCGATAACGAAAGAAAATAAAAATTTTCTCTCCCAAATATAAAGTACAGATAGTTTGTCCTAAGCCGGAGCTGATAACTAAACGTGGTTCCACATTTGCGATGATACTTGAATGATTCATTCATACAAGTATACATCACACTTATTCTACCTGAGGCCGTAAAAAAAAGAAAATGGTGCCGTTCGTAATATAAACGCAAGATTTAAAAAAAGTTATTTGAAAAGAAACATTTTGAGTCTGTCTGTGCTAAATTTTACGCAATACGTTTTATTGCAATGACTCGTTGGCCGAGCAGGAAAACGTGACAGAACTTGAATAATCTATTTGTAATGTTCGATTATATAATCATTCCGCTTTCAAATGTATCAATTTATGTTCGAGAAAGTTAATCAAAAAAGGTTATATGAAAATAACACTTAGAACTGTAATACTCTGCTATCTCTATATATAAAAGAGAAAGTCACTCACTGACTCATCAACCAATCTACCAAACCGCTGGGACTAGAAACTTGAAATTTGGTAGGTGGTTGCCTCTTGGGTGGTAGAAGCTCGATTAGAAAATATTTTAAAAAATTTTGACTAGAATTTTAATTAATTAAAAATTACCTTACATTTAAAAGTTTTTCCGCAATAACTTCGAAGCATATTATTGCACAAAAATCATTTTAACATCAATTCAAAGTTCAAAAAATTAGTTTTTCAATGATTCCAATTTAATTTTCATGCGACGTTATGTTTAATTTTAATTAATTTTTGAGAAAGTTTTTATACACAATTTCCAACCATGTTTTTTTATCGTCTGTAACATTTTTTGGAGAATGTGAGGAAGAGCTCCTTCATCGATTAAAAAAAAATCTACGGTAGGCTGTCCCTTCACTGGGATTGAGGCGCGTAGACTTACTTACCTTACTCAACTGTTGCTTTCTGTGACTAAAGTTGTCCTATGTGACTATTAACTCTATAGTCTATAGTGACTAATAGTCTAGTGTGACTATGTGACTCTATCTAAGTAAAATTCTTCGTGATTTTCACCAACTTTGCAACTCGATTGCGACTAAACCGTAATTCCAAATTCTAAAATTATTTTTGAAATCTTCAATATCTCACTTTCTCTGTTAAATGAAACTAAAACCAACTCTCTATGTTATTTGTAGCGGAGCTATAAGCTTTTAACTTTAGCCCGAAAAACGTCATAATTTTTTCCTTTCCCGACACACTATGGAGTTACGTAAGTCTAAGTCAAAAGAAAGAATATATTATTAACTGACAAAAGGATTTTGTTTATTATAATATTTCATATAAAAGTACTTTTTCATTTAAACTATAAAGTCGTGAAAATATTTTATCCCGAGCAACAAGGTACCAATAAGTGTTACCATGCGGACGAAGTCACGGACATCAGCTAGTTTTAAGTGTTACCATGCGGACGAAGTCACGGACATCAGCTAGTTTTTAATAAAGGATTCAGTTATTAAAAAACACTTTTATTTTAATTTCGTTTTTCAAGCGACTGTGATGTATCATACGAATTCACTCCTTTATGGATTGCAATGAACGGAATGCGTCTGAAACAGTAAGGCTTCCGAAAATGTACGGATTAAATGTGTGTTAAAATCCAAACTTAAAAATTACTTTGCTAGATGAACCATGAAAACCAATCTACGCATAAAGGAAGCAAATGAAAATAAAAGCAGCTAATATTCTCCGTGAGCAAAGGCGGCTTCCTAAAATTTAAAGCTTTTATTGTATCTCTACCAAAACTGTCATGTTGTATTTATTTCGTTGCATAAGACTCATATTTCTTGTCCTAACATCACGAGTTTCGTGCAACTTCCCGATGTCTCACGGCTGCTCTCAAGATTTGCACTCTGAGAGGTAGCAAGAGGCACGTGCGAGTGCAAGGATTGATTTAGCGCTTTAGGAAGCTGAAAAATATTGTTAATAATTAGTTTCAATTCCTAAAAATGAATCCGCGTGTTTTTGCTATTGTATGGTTTTTATAATGAGCGCTATCCAACAAAAATGTGCAAAAGATTCATCGTTCAGAATGTCGAGTCTGACTCGAGAGTGCAAAGGGTTAAAGCAAAGTAAAATGAATATTGTAATTCTGATTTAGGAGAAATCCTATTTACGAAATCGTATCTCAGCTAAAATGAAAGTGGGGGAGACCGGGCAAGTTTACAAAAGGCTTATATTTCACATACCATTGGTCGGGGACACTACATGTCGTTTCAGAAGAAGTGTCTCGGCCTCCATTAATACTCTCACAAGTTTGGAGTCAGTCTTGAAAGTGGACAACGTTTTCTGATTTTTTACCATTTTAGTAAATTTTTACCCTTTCTTATTGGCTTTAATAGAGCTCGTACCATTTCAATATTATAAATTATTATGGATTATCCTCTTAAGTTGTTCTTTTGTGGTTATTTTAAGCTATTTAGTTGATTATTTTTATCTATACTTATAAAAGGCAATGTTTGTGTGCGTGTGTGTGTGTTTGTCTGCGATGTCCAGACGAATCTATCGCACTTACAGCCATGAAATTTGGCACACAGGTAGTCGTAATGGTGACTGAATGCACCTCGAAGCCGAAATTTTAAATTTTAATCTAGAAATTTTTTTATTTAATGTTTTGTGTTGTTTTGGTTGATTTTTCGTACTAATTTCTCAATAGAATGGTTTCAAATAATTGTACGACAAAAATAGATAGACCATCGGAAAGAGCACGCGATTTCCGTTCTAATGAAGTTAGTTTTGAATTCCTAACGCAATTTACTGAATTTTGAGAAATTTTTTAAAAATACCCAGTTTTGGCTTCAAGATGTTACTTTTGATTTTAAATTTGTTGCATCCGACTTTCTAATAACACTATTAATTTCAATTTTTTTCAGCTTATAACTAGAACGGTTCTGTCGCATTTAAAACAAGAATGGTTAAAATATCTATTATCGTTTTTTTTAAATTAATTTTTTTCTGGACCGTTGCGAGTTATTTTTCTCGATCGAGTTCCAAAAGCGGCACTTCTTCCGAACGTTGATGCCAATTTTGATTGGCGGACGCGTAGGATACGTCATGACCTTCACCTGAATGAATTACTTCGATTATTATTTTCGGATTTTATTTATATTTTGCTTGCTGTATAATAATCATTTTCACGTTCCAATTTTGTAATATTGTTTTGGATTAACGTACTCTGTACTGTAGCGTGAAAAAAAATAAGCAGGAAAATAAAAAAAATGTGTATCTTTTGTTTTGATTTTGTTTTCAAAACTTTTTCATGTCATTGTGGGCTGTTCTTTTTTTTTTCATTTTGTTAAAGTCCTGATTCCACGGGCAACGCCGTGCGCGTACTGCTAGTTATGAATAAAGCTTATATGCTGAGTTATAACAAGAAAAATGGCGATGGGGCAAATTTACACACAGCTGATGGGGCAGGTTTACACAGTGTGTAAACTTGCCCCATCGCCATTTTTTGTGTGTTATAACTGGAACAAGTGGCACTTGCATTACAAATTCATTCCCAACACCTGAAGATGTGAGTCCATTTCAAAAAGCAGGGCCAAGGAAAAGAAGTAACAGAGGTAGGAAAAAAAGGCAAACATCAATTCTTACAGATACACTTGTAAAAAATTGCTTTACAAATATAGAGGGAATCAAGAGGAAATTAGCAGCAGCCCATTATATTATGTCTAGGTCAGTGAGCTCCACTATAACACGTTATAATAATGAAAAATACAGTACGGGTAAAAAATTTAAAAATAAGAAAAACCTTGTTCTGAAAGAAAATTTGGAAAATTTTGAGTGTAAAAAGAAACAAAAAAAAACCAAGAAAACTTTTGATTCTGATGACGATGAAAATTGCTTTTGCATTTACTGTTTAAATCCATACGAAGAATCAAAGTCTGTCGAGCAGATGGTACAATGCACCAACTGTAAGAGGTGGGCTCACAAGGACTGTATTACCAATGGCAATTCAGAATATTTTGTTTGTATAAATTGTGAGAATGATTTTGAAAACTATTAGGATTCACCGTAATTGCTTATAATCTATTACGTACTTTTTGAAATAAACTAAGTTTCTTTGTATTTAATTTTTTTGTCTTTTGATCACTGTAATCCTTCTATTTAATCATTTTTGTTCGCGTGTAAACGTGCCCCAGGCATTGTGTAAACTTCCTCCGGTCATGGGGCAAGTTTACACAGGTGACATCATGGTAAAGAAAATGGTTTAAGTACAAAAATATAATAATTTAAAGTATTTAAAAATATACACTACATGCCCTAAAGTCTAACTAATTAATTGGTAATGAAAATGAGAGAACAACCTTAAAACAGAAAAATAAAAGTTTAAAAAGTGTGTAAACCTGCCCCGGTCTCCCCTACTTTCCTTTCATAAGTTATGTAAAAAACGAAGAATACTGCATGCATCCATCAGAACCGTATTTCTACTTTTAAATAGGTTAGTAAAAAGCTATTTTCGAAACGGTTTGAATCTAGATATTAAAACTTTATTTTCAGCATGACTCGTTTCAGCTGAAAAATGTTTCGATTCTTTTCGGAAGGCCACCGTAACCTGGTGGTAAAGTCTTGGCTTCAAAGCTGGAGGATTCCACGGTTCGAAACCCGATTCCCCTGAAAGTCCGCCGTGCATGGGGCCTGTTACACGCTAAACCATACGTAGGCCAAACGTCCTCCCTTTGGTGTGGCGCGGAAGTTTGGAGAGGTCTAGGTCAGGCGTCGTCCTCGTCATTTGACCACGGTTCAAAATTAGAAGGTCCTTCCCAAAATAGCCTTCGTGTTGCTTCAAAATAGGCCGCTAATATAACTAAACTAAACTTCTATCTTTATTGAGACCAGTAATGCAGTTATGGACTGAAAACAACTTCTAGATACCACATCTCTAAATGCTAAAAAGTGGAATTAGGATACTAATAAAATGATACTTTCATATGCTATAACCCCTGATTCGAATTTGGTTTATCGTTAACAAAGCAATATTTTTTCGTTAAAATACTTGAGATGAAACACTAGATCTTTCGATAGATTTTGAAATCGAAATCTTTAAGTCTACTTTTCAAGTCCGTTTTCAAATCTATGTATACATAGATTATATATATATATATATATATATATATACTCGGAAACGTGTGGGAAAAGACAAACCGTATTTTAAATTACATTTTCTAGTAACGTCTCAAAAGGTGAATTAAATAAATTATCATCTCAAAAGTTTTTCAGTTAATCCTCAAATTAAAAGTTTTGGAAAAAGATTAAATTAAGATTAAATTTTCAATTTTTAAATTTAAACTTTTAAAATTTAACTCGCAAATTTTTTAAAGTCTCAAAAAATAAGTTTTAAAAATGTCATAAAATTTAAAATTAAAAAATATATAACCATCATTCATTTGTGATCTACTAATGGTAATATGATAAGAAAAGTTCTGCAATGTGATATTTAGACTCCTGGTTTCAACCTTTTATACTAACCTCAGATTTACTTATTTTTCTTGGCAAGTATAAAACTTAGTAAATATGATGTCCATATGGTGAATTATTATTGTTAGTGCATTAATTATATTTTAATATGTAGTTAGAAGGGAATTATTTTCTTTGTAAATGAGTATGAACTTTCTAAATGATAAGTTTTATATTTTTTATAACTTCTCAGCTGCAACATGATTTTGTATAATATGGCACGATATTCAAGATATCGTACAATGTTAAATAATATAATCCATTTAATTCAAAATATCTAAATCGACTGTTTTCCGATTATTACTTTTTATATTCGAGAGAACCTTGATGTTTATTTCAACTGCATGATAATATCATCGTTTATTTTCAGGAGAGAAACCTCACAAGTGCTCTGTATGTGGTAAAGCTTTCAGCCAGTCGTCAAACCTCATCACCCACAGCAGAAAGCACACGGGATTCAAACCTTTCGCCTGCGACATCTGTGGAAGGGCCTTCCAGAGGAAAGTGGACCTCAGACGACATAAAGAAACTCAGCATTCCGATCTTCGGCAACTACATTAACCTGGCCTGTTTGACTGAATGTATTTGGAGTGACTAGTGATGTTCCATACAACATGTCAGCTGGTAGAACTCACGGGCGTTTACTAGTAACCGAAATTCCGTAATATTCGCTAATAGTGAGAACATGTGTTTGAAATTCAGTTACCGTTAGGGACTGTTTAAGAAAACTGAATTTATCCTTAAATCCTACGGTCATCTTTTACTGTGAGAACAAACCTCCTGATTATATTCGTCTCGACATCTAGGAACCAAATCTAGGCTTCAGAAAATAACTGGGTTTCTCAGAAACCTATTGAGCAACCGACTTGTATTTGCGGAAATATTGCCAAACTTGGAACTTTAAAATCTTTCCCAAGTATTTAAGCTTAAAGAAACTTGAAATCATTAATCGACCGCAGTAACATATTGCTGGAAAAAACACGCTTTTCATCATTCTGAAAAACGATTATTCCAGCGATGAAATAATTAACGTACTAAGGAAAAGCAGCATGACAAAGTTTGCAACAAACTCAGCAAATAGTAAGAGGTCAAAAATTTGGCCTCAGAAACTATACTATAAAATATGAAATGCAAATGCTTTGCGTAACACATATTTGATTGAATATTGCCCTGTTGACGAGCATCATTTTCTACAGAAGACTCATTCTCGGTCGATATGATGTGTCTTTCTGTTAAAAGTTTTATACGAAGAACTGATGAACGATTGAAATATTTATCTAGTCGTAACTAGTCATGAAAAATCTAAACTGTCTGATTACTTCTAAAATAGTTTGGAAAACTAACAGACGGCATTTTGTACAGAAGTAAAACTTTCGACTTTATGTTCATGAACTGACAGAAAAAATTAGAAACCTAAGTCTAGTCTCAAATATATAAGAAATGTAAATATATGCTTGTACAGATTTTATAAAAACAGTGTTTCTTCTGGTTTATGTAGCTCTCTTCGCTACTTTTTCTCTCCTTTAAAGGAATGCTTAGATTAAAATTCACTACTCATGTAAAAATGAAAGCAAATTATTTGCAAAGCAAGTTTATCATGTTAGTCGCATGTAAAGCGCCACTTTATAATTCAAATATTTTCCCCATCATTTTTATCCACAACTGCATAGAAGGTGTTGATAAGAATAATCCCATTATTAATTTTTGAACATTTAATAATCTTTTGAATACTGAAGCTTTTTTAAAATTAAATTATTATTGATATTCATATATAAGGCCGAATTTATTTCAACTAATACTGAAAAGAAAATTTAATAAATCTTAACAAATATATTAGAACAAATAGTGGAAATTACCGGGGTAAATAATATTTCTACATTGTTTGTTGGTATAAATAAATGTAATATTGGCGATATAAAACTGAGCTATTATTTAATGTTAATGTCCCTTAAATCAACCTTTCAGTAAATAATCTCTCAGAATTCATGGTTTATTTAGGCAAGCCGCAAAATTTAAAAATATATTATATAACCCTTGAAAAATCGTCTTCCCGATTATAAATAACATTATAATAACTGTAACTGCTGCAAAGGCGGTTTTTAAAGTATGATTATCAAGCCAAATTTCTATGTATTGAATGACGTAATGCATTATCTATTAACTATTAAAGGTTAACTAGTATAGATAGTGGACTTTTTTTCAGTTATTGACCATTTTAATGTTTTGCATAAGAGTATATCACATAAAATTTAGAATGCATAAGAAAAATAATTCTTGTGCGGAATAATAAATTTCTAAAATATTCATCAAAACTGGTTTTCATCATGAAATTACAATTGTCACCAAACACCTTTTCTTAATAGATTTTTTGTTATTAATTAAGACAAATCAATTGAAATATTTTCTAACTAAGAATAGAATGAAAAACTTTACCTAATTAATCAATTCTTCATTTTTATTTACAAATTAAACATTCTATGATGCAGCTAGTGTTTCTTTAATATTTCTCAGAAAACAGAAATTTTATTCACTCTGTGACGTATGGAAGAAAAGTTATGGTATAAAAATCAAAGAAAGCAACCTTGTAATTAAATTTTTTCAATCTGACTTGTGTAAATATATCTGTAGAATAAAGAAAACTGAGTGCAATAAAAATTCGGATATCATGTAGATTCGTTTTCTTTTCTTGATTACAACGGAACTTTGTAATATGCTAGAGTAAAAAAATATATATTTATTTAGTACTCTATTTTGGACCTTTTTTATTGTGTTACGACAGGATCCTGAAATCATACAAATTAATGTTACCAGAAACAAGATATTTATTGGTTTAATTTTAGAATTTCCATTTAAATAATGTTGAGTAAGATGTAAGTATATTTCTGCCATGTCAGTATATTTATATTGATTAAAAATAATGTATATAATTTATTGATTGTATAAAAATAATAAAGAAAGACAAATTTTTTCTACTTTGATGAATCCGTAGCTGCTGAAGACAAAAGTTATGTGTGTGTATGTTTGCGTGATTTTTAATAGCTTCATGCTGTACTGGAATGTTCCAACTCATACACAGAAGAAACATTTTTCTCTTCTTACAGATAATATAACAATAATGATGTATGAACTGAATTTACACTATCGTATGTTATTTGTTATTTCAATAATAAAAATGGTCTGGAATCATTTGCATGCTATGTGACATTAAGTATCTCGTAGAAAAATTAGCTGGATGAGAAACAATGAGTTATTCTGAAAAGATATTTGCATTGTTTCGGTGGCTACATAAGGCAACAGCGCATGGGGATTATCTCAGACGGTGTTATTTAGCCCTTGATTGTTAAAAAAATTATTTAATAATAAAATTAATTAACGAATCAAATTAATTTTTATCTAATAAGCTAAATTAATGTCTTTTATTAAATCAATCTCAACAATATTTTATTATACAAATACTAGAAAAAAATGGCCCTTTAAAGAGTAAATAGGGAACACATTTGAAAATGGCCCCCAAACAGACATGAATAGACTGTATTTTTCACTAGAAAACCCAAGTGCCTCCCTAGGGTGTCAGAGCTTTGCCCTGTTGTAGAAGGAGAGTCGGGCTGTCCCAGAGGCGGAAACCGATAGAGTAATAAAGAATGGAGGCACTGCCGAATTAGAGGGAGTGAAGCTTCTATCCGTTCTTGGCACTAGAGTTCATTCACTAGTGGTTCTGTGACTCTGCCAAAGTTCCACTATTTAAAGAAAATCTAGCAAAATCGAAAAGGATGTCTCTTTGTGGATATGTAATAATCACGATTAGAATTACAGTCAAATTAGTCAATTATTACTAATATGGACTGAAATATGCCGCATTAGTCAAGAATAAATTCCATTCTTCATCAAACCGCAGCCCCACAATGCTATCAAGACAGTTAGTGTATTTTTCTCGAACATTTATCATCATAAATCTTTAGCTCTGATTCCGACTCAGAAATCTGTTTTTACTTGTTTTCCATACTGCGCTATTATTCCATGGGATAGCTTTATAGCAGAAGCTCGGTATAAGATATCTGGCTCCAATTTCCTAACTCCACCAAAAGTCTGCTGCATGTATGGGCCTAAAACACTTTAAACTTGTGGCTGATCAAACTTCTGCACACTGGCTTGGTATGCAAGTTTGAGGGGAAGGGAATACAGACTCAAAATCCAACCTTATCATCGGGTAAATATAAAAATTTAAGAAATCTGTTCTCTATAGATCAACAGCAGGGCCTTTTGGGAGCGCTTGGACTCAGCAGTGTGCAATCTGGTGTGCGCTCATTATTCAAATTTCATCGAAACTCTAAAAACTAACGAAACTAAAGGTCATCGATATGTCTAATTTTTAATTAAATTGAAGAAAGACTTTCTACAAAAGAAATATTAAAAATTAAGATTACTAACAGTGGATTAAAAGAGTTGACTGATTTGCCGATTTTGTTAAGCCTATCTGACGGGGATCTTTTCAAAAAATTTTGAAAGATTTTGCTGCTTTGCAAAAATATACAAACTTTATTATAACTTTTAAATACCTAACAAAATAAATAAAATACAGTAGAGTCCCGCTAATCCGAGTCCTGTTAATCCGAGCTCCGCTTAATTCGAGGTAGCTTTAAAAAAGTAATAAAAAATTGTATTGTAGCACTATCTGTCACTGGAAAAAGAATTAATACTTTTTTCCCTCTCGCTAATGCTTAAAATTTGTCACCTGCCTTTTGAGCCGGCGATCAGTTTTTCTTGGACTGAAGAAGAAGAAATTGATGAAACTGAAGATTTAAAATATGAAACAGAGAAGATCATTTCGCATACAGAAGGCACGGCAGCGTTAGATGTTGCCCTTCGCTATATTGAGCAGCAACCAGATGCTTTACCACATAACGTTTTATTTTTGAAACGATTGCGAGACAACGCAGCAAGAAAGAGACTTTCTGCTCAAAAACAAACAACTTTAGATTCATTTTTTAAACATTAAATCAAGTAAGTCTGATTATATTTAAAATACATTTTCATATTTACAAATCTGTATGCTCGTTTTTTTTTTCGCTATTTGATCTCTCTATTTTTCAGTTATACGTACATATATAAAACTGAATTTTTCTCTACGATTTTATTATGTAGTCCGCATAATCCGAGTTGGTGTCGGTCCCGATCAACTCGGATTATCGGGACTTGACTGTACTTTATACCGTTTGAGACTCATCGTACGATTGGATTAGTATTGCCAATTATGGATGTTGAGCCATAGAAGTCAGCAGAAAACTGTCAAAGAGAATCTAGTAACATTTATTTATTCCATTTGCTGTGTTATTAAATGCTTAGTAATTGTCGTCTATTGATGTTTGCAAGAAGTAATCCATCAGATATTCCGTCTTTATCTTGCACTTAAACGGATTTATTTACCTGCCCATTTTTATATTCACCTTGTTGGCACAGAATATGAAATCATTGTCACATATACTGTTTGCTGAAATAATTTTTTTACAAAGTTTTATCTGAATATATTGGAATCGTTTGCTGTATATGCTAAAAGCAAACATTAAATTTCTCCACTAAAATTTATTTTCTTTCATCATTTATGTATTTATAATAAATTAATTTGCAAATATAAGTCACATCCTTTTCCTCAAAAGCAATTTTTTAAGCAGCTACAAGTAAGCCCTCCTTATCCAAAGCTGATAATGTAGAGAAATCGTTGCCTCCATATGTGTTTACCGAGAATATGACATAATCCTCGTCTGTAGTAAAACATCTCTACTCAGAAATCCTTGTTCCACCACTGGAAGCAACCAATAAACATGTCGTCGAACAAATCCCGTTAGCTGACCGCCACCTCCAACCGATAATCCCCAACTATCCCCTCAGGTACCGGCACCAAGGGGTTGATGCCGAATCCACACCAAAAATAGCAATAAAATTCCATTCTCGCTTTCAGCCACCTTCCGTGGGTCCCCAGGAGGGCAGAGGGGCCTGATTGGAGCTGGACCCTCGGGGACCTCGATCCGATGGTCAGCGAAGGCTAACGAGTGATTAGCCTTGACTGGTTACAGGGCCAGTTAGGCCCCTGCTTTTAGAGCTGATCGCATTAAATCATTTGGGTTTGTGGGGAGGCCGACCACCCTCGGGATTGCAGTGATGGCGCAGGAAAGGGTACTGTCGAAACTTTCCAGCTGCTTTTCGGGAGTTGGAATCGATAACACTCTGATTGGATACATCTATGGAAAAGACGAGAAACGATTATTTGTTACAAGGTGTTACGTCTACACATGTTGTAACGAATCATCATCATATATCTCTCAGGTTACATTAAGATAGAAATGCTACGTGGATCGTTTGGTCGTTGGATATGAAAATTTCAATGTACGTGAGAATATATCTGAAATGTTTCTGAGCATTTCCCTATATGCCAGAAGTTTGCCTTGTTTTCTACCAGAACGATTTTGATTCAATTTAATGGAATTTATTGTCACAAAAACAATAGTACGAAAATAAAATTGATACCACTGAAGAGCTAATTTTTTTAAAAGTTTTAAAGTGGTGTAAAAATAAATTTTGTTCTATAATATATTGAAAAACGTTAACACTTCGATGCTTTGAAAGATTTATTAGATTTAGACAAAAAAAACTAGAGACAAAAACTGTACGGAAATAAAACTATTGTCAATGAAAAGCTATATACATTCTTTTTTAATGTGGCGTGAAACTGGCTTGTTGGGATAATACGCTCCGAAGTTATTAAGTAAAAACGTTGCAATTTCGATTAATTTGGAAATAAAAATCTAAATGAAACCTTGAAACACTCTTTCTCGGTGAACGCCTACTATCCAAAAGTAACGACGTGTCAAATTTGGTAGCTCTAGATCCAAGGATCTGCTAGTTTTAGAGAGTTTGGAACGATTTTTGCATCACACACATGCATGTCGCATCACGTAATTCGCAGATAGCATCCAGGCTATAAACATTATTGGAAATGAGGTATTAAAATTATATGCAAAATAAAACTCAGAAATAATTGCATAAAAATCTTTTCCCCTAAAGATATTATTGGACACATAATTTTAATTTAATTTAACTCTCACAGGTTTCACCTACCTACCCAAAATGTTGTACGGCGCATGGAAGCCCGCAGGAAATATTCACAAAACAAACATGTCAAAACGTATAAAAGCACGGTATCAAAAATGCAGAACATACATGTCAACATTCAGAAAAATTAAGAAAATGTTGACAAAAAACAAAAAAATTACAATTAAAACTAAATATAAATTAATAAAGATTACAAAATAAAGTTTCAATCCGAAATTTTAAAAAAGAGCAAAGACCAAATAAGAAAATATTAAAAATAATCCAGGATATAAACATAATAATATTTAAAATATGCATGTGTTGGCTGTATCCGATTCACACCACGAACTCTGTTTCCGTAGATAAGTCAGTAATTGCAAATGCATTTACCTGTGAAAATATTCACGAATAAAATCAATGCTGATACAATCCATTCTCTGTATTCAATCTCATCCCTCCATTATTCCTCACTTTGGAGAACACCTTCTTAGGCTGCATAAAGCACAAGTAAAAGGGGAAATACACGAGTGATTGCACTTAAGATGTACACAGAATTATTAATTAGTTGAGTTAACATGATACTCATAGCAAAATGGAACGTCGACGCATATTGTAGAATGCATCAGAATTTTTCATGCTTTAAACCTGTAAAAATCAAAATTTTAACTAACCTCATCTTCTTCTTCTCGTCGATCCTACTATGACCAGGTGAGGAGAGATGTTAAGAAAAGAGCTTATCTGCAAAGGCTAGAGAATGCAGGTACTTTCTCCTGTTGCTTTCTTATTCTGACACGAATCATCAAAACGCAACGCACATTATTCCGGTTAATTTCTAATTTACCGACTGTTTAATTATATTTTGCATTTTGAAAAGTCGGCAGGTATCTTCTTCTTGTTTTAAATAATAAGTGTGCAAAATTTGGTTGCAATCGGTCCAGTGGTTTAGGAGGATATGTGAACATACCCACAATGACTTTTATTTATAGTAAGATACGGGAAAGGGGCCGATAGTTCAATTAGCTTTGTATTGTGTTGTCTTTTACTTTTGTATTATGTGTGCATGCTAGATGTTTCATTATTGCGGATATTCAGCAATAGATAAAATAAAGGGAAATATAATCCTCTTTCCCTTTACTTTATCTATTGCTGAATATCGCTAATAATGGAGCATCTACACTGTAAAAAAAATCCCGTAAAATTTACGGTTTTAAACTGGCAGCTGGGTTGGTTGTGCAAAACCGTAAAAGTTACGAAGTAAATCCGTAGGCACAGCGGTTTTTTATCGTATGAAATTAAGTTTTCTCCGTAAAAATTAAGTCATCGAAGTAAGTGACATCATCAACTGAGTTGAGTTGTTTTTCTCCTTCTGTTCGAGTTGAAATGTGCTTATGTGCATTATCAATTAGGAATATTAATTAATCAAGGCTTAATTATTAATTTCAATTAGTTTAATTAATATGATTTTTAATTGAACTTACTTGGACGATTTCGATGCAAGATGGTGACAAAACTTCTAACTCCTCCGAGCCGGGGATCGAAACCGCGTTCATAGAAATAAAAGGCAGTCGCTCTAACCACTAGACCACCGGAGACTTCATAAAATGAGGTAAAAATAATCTATTTGAGTTTTAAAGTCACTATAGCTCTAGTGGCGCCACCTAGTGGTGTAAAAATCAACTATTGCCAGAACACGTGTTTTAAGGTTAGCTTTCATGAGTGACAACAGGTTACTGCAACATGTGTAAACAATAGCGGAGATGGAACCCTATTAAAAACATGAAATGAATGCAATAAAATTACATTTAAGAAAAGGAAAAGTTATCATACGGAAAGCAATACCGTATGACGAAAAATAGAATTTGAACTGACGGTTTTAAACCGTTTATGGCTGGAGCGGAAAACGGTGAAAAACCGTTTTGTCAACAAAACAGCTTTAAACCGTCAAACAGTCCGGGAAAAAAACGGATATTTTTTACAGTGTAGAATGCACACATAATACAAAAGTAAAGGTTAAAGGACAACATAATACAAAGCTAATTGAACTATCGCCCCCTTTTCCCACTCACACCTTATTGTTCTTAAAAATGTAGCGGTCTCGTGCCTAGTTTTGAACACTCAACCCCGGACGGTTTATTTCCACTTAGGAGAACTGCTTCCAAAACAGACAACCCAAGCATTGCATCCGCGGTTGCTGCTTTTGAATCTGAAGAGCGTCGATAACCGTTTAATTACGGAATTCGCAGGGCCATAAAAATTTCGCTTATTATTCTCGGTCCCGGAGGGGTGAGGATGAAAGGAGCGCGCTCTCCTAATGTAATCATTGGTGCTGTGTTAATGGGTAAGTGCATTATCATCATCATCATCGCCCGACCCGAAGCGGAAATTAGATTTTCGATCCTGATGACGTTTTTGAGGAAGCAATTGCGCGTTTTGAAAAGGAAGATTCCCCCGGCGAAGGAGATAACTGAATTTTTGCACGATAGCTGGTGTCTCCGGGAGTATTTTTGTTGCACTTAATGAAATGTGGGTTTCAGTTCTGGAATTAAACCGAGTGGATGAGAACGGGGGACTATTTTTCCTCTGGGTTTCCGCGTTTGATTGTGATAGACGTCATCTTCCTCGCACTCGTTTTCATTACTGGGCGTTAAAAGAGGTCTTACTGGCATAGGTATCTCTCGCAAAAACGATAACGACAATCGACGAAATATAAGTTTGAACCAGTGTCAATGATCAAAGAGATTTTCCGCATAGTTTAAGTGAAATGCACAGTTATTGTAATAAAATGGCAGCTGGAATCTGTAAAATCTCGCCATTTAATGCAGAAAAATTATCATAATGAAATTAGTTAATATAATGTAATTGTTAGTGTCCTCTAAAAGTGCTACTAAATGTATGATATTGCGAATATGCGCCTATAATATGCTGTATTTACATTGTTGTTGTTTTTTTCCTTGTATTTATATTGTTAGCATTTCGAGCAAACTTTTTCAGCAGAAAAAAAAATGCATTATTAGTGTTCGTCATTTGTATACTATAATATAAGCATAAAGACAATTTCCGTAAAAAAAATCCTCTTTTCAAGTTTCCATTTAACAGTCTAAATTTTAAAAAATATGAACAGTGAAAATTGTAAAAGAAGTTCTTAAACCTACATGGTACTATTCTTTTAGACATTAAGGCTTTTTTGGTGTAAATATTTACTAGTTAATAAAAAATAAATAATAATCTAATAAATAAAATTGCATATATAAAATTGCTTCAATATAGTAAAATTAACTATAAATTTTTAAAAACCAGCACAATTTAGATTATATTTATTCTCAAAATGATAACAATCAGGAAAAATTCTAATGTCGAAAAATTGTATTAAATAAATTAAGAACTAACTAAGTTTGAGAAGCAATAAAAAGCGAAAAGGTTGTGCTGTAAAAATTAGAAATATATTATAAAGTAAAATATGAAGCGGAAAATTTTGAAATCCATTGCACCTCTAGCTGAATGAAAAAAGGACGTGGAAAGAAATTTGATTATTTCAAACGTCACCGGAAAAATAAACAGGCAAGATCAGCAAATACTTCATAGATTTAGCTGTAATAGTAAATCCACCTGCACTCAATTTATAATGGCAAAAAGTTATATTTTGTGCTTTATAAAAGAATAACACTTTTTTCAATGTTATTTTCACCAATTCGTTCTGGTGGAAGTGTGATGTCTTGAACCCCTTTTGAAAGAGGGGCACTTATCATGCATTCACCGCTATCTGCTTCGACCCAACTTATTTCGATAATCATTCTTATCGAGTAATTTGAAGCGAGCCTGACGCTTTAACGATTGGCGTGATGAACTTAGCCCCCCCCCCCCGGGGCCTGAAAATTTCCGCCGCAATCCATTCCACCCTCACTAAACACGTGTTCTGAAGGGTTCAGAGGCTCACCCCCAATGGCGACCCAGGCACGTGCCTGCGGTTGGTCAGTGTTGACCCAAGGCCCACTAGCCATTAACCCTGTGGTCGGCCATAGATCACGACGGTCATTGATGACGTAATGAATGGAGAGGGGGGTCACACAAAGTCTATTAGGTGGTCTTCGAATGCGATTCGGACGGCGCACTTTGTTTGCACTGCAGTTTTGCCATGCTTCGCAAACAGGTTCTGCATCGATTCCGCTATAGGGGACACAAGGCATTCCCTATATTCCTTTGTGCGATGAGCCACGTATAATGGTTAATATGCTCTCTTGATTCACAATCATGTTAAGCCATCCTCTTACTTGACTATCAGCTGCCATGTTTCGAAAAGGGTTTTAAGGAATTTTATTTATTTTTCACAATTTATTCGGAGAATTAAATTTAGGATTAACAAGCAAATATTTCCTATAACACTACTGAATTCAAACACAAACGATTAAGATATTTTGTTAACCAAAATTTTGTAAGTGGCAACACCTACAGCGTTTTGAATAACAGAAAAAAAATGCTCTAAAACGAAAAAGAAAATATGCTGTGCAATAAATATATGTTTCTGGTTTTTTTTTGTTTGCAATTTTTTGTGAGAGAATGTCTTATTTTCTTCGTAGTAACATCTATTGAGAAGCCAGGGACTCAAAAGTATGATAATTTTCGCTACTGAATAAGCTTTAGAATAAAAAGGAGATTCTAATAAAAAGGATATTTAGAATAAAAAGGAGAAACAATTATGTTTCAAGTCTCTAGTCCGGAACATGAAACCATGAAAATGCTTGGAGCTTGATTCGTCTCTCTTCACATTATTTTTACTAATTCGCTTAGCAACGATGGCGCGCACCGTAAAAATATATTTCACACCGTCACTACGCGCGTGTGCATAAATTCAGTCACCAAAACAATGAAAAGCATCGTTGTAAAATAAACTTTAAAAAGTTATTAAAGTTAAGGAAAATATTGAACGAAAATAAAACTGGTATTACTAAAAAACTAATTTTTTAAATTTTAAATAATACGTTCAAAAGATACTGAGGGAAAAATTTAAAATTTCGGTTAATTTTTAATTAAAACTCTAATCAAAATGTTGAAAAACCTTTTATTAGTGAACACCTGCTACCCAAGAAGTAACTAAGTGCCAAATTTGATGTCCAACGGTTTGTCCTATAGAGCATTTTGGATGATTTTTGTATCATGCCTGTCGCAATTTACAGATACTATCCATCCTATGAACGCTAGATTTGTTTGCCAGGAGAGAAATAAACTATTACATACGACAGAGAAATTCAGTAAATTCTCGGAATGCATTAACAAGAATTTTAGCTTCCCACTTCATTGTAAAAATTCACGATGCATATTTTGCTTCTACATTTTCTTAAATTTGCTTTTACAAGAATTCGTGCTCTCTGTCACAAGAAGAAAAAGATCGAATCTATCTAGCCAGCCAGGCAATTTGTATTACTGTTTATGAGTTTTCTCCGGAGCAGAATTCGCGGGATCAGCAGAGTGCTATCTCCTTTCGTTTGTGTTGTTTATTTGCTATGAAGAAAATCGCAGCTCGGCAATGACAAGCCTTCCTCGAAAAGAAACTTTACTCCGCATTTGTATCTCTCTCTTTCATTATGTTTTCTTGCAATTTTCCGTTCTCTCCCTTTTTATTTTGTCGTATACAGAGTAAAGAGAAAATATTGTAATCCTCAAAAAAATCCGACTTTGATTGAACGCACACATCTACCGACATGTTTTAGAGCTCCCTAAATCCCAGAAACACCATTTTAGGAATTTTGTCTGTCTGTCTGTCTGCCGTGTGCATGTGAACACGATGGCTTAAAAATCCCAAGAGCTAGACGGATTAATTTTCGTATATGATCTTTACAGATCTGTATCAAATTCTAGGCGAAATCCATCAACGTGAAGAATGTATGTCTATCTGTCCGTGTGTATGCGGAAATCATAATTCAGTAGCGCAACGAGCTAGTTGGATGAAATTAGACATGCAACCTTTACACCAAAAGCTTAGATCATTATCAGATTTTGGATCAAAGCTACCAATAAGTACGCTATCTGTCTCTGCACAAGAAAGTCGAGAGAGAAACGCTTCTTATTTAGAAACATACAATGACTACGAAAATATCAGTTTACTACAAGCAAAACTTCTGGTAAGTATTTTGTTAAATAAACAAAATATTTTTTTATCTCCCTACATAAAAATTCCATTTTAAATGTTTTTATTTTGTTAATTCACAGTCATACAAGAAGTGCTTAGTTTTAAAAAGCAAATTAGATGTTTAATAATTAATAAAAATAAATAGGATGAAGCTCGTGAGACGTAATGAATTTTTAAAAAAATTAAAATTTTTTAAGCTCTTTGTATATTTTAAAAATTAAAAAAAAACAGCTTTTATGAACATTATTACGAGTGGAGGGCATAATTTTTCTGAACAGCATATTTACTTCTGAAGTAACACTCAAGAGAAAACTTTGCGAACAAAATATAAAGTAAACTCAAAAAATAAATTAATTGTACATGAACTGCGGCCAATTTGAGAAATTAAAATATGACACTCCCTCTGTCTGAAAATTTAATAAACATTTTGAAAAGTACTAAAGAGTATCACTTATATTATAAATTGCGAAGCTTATCTGCATTCTTTCCTACTGACACTAGAATTATTAAATGCTTGAAAACCGTTCAGTAAAGGATCTTAATGTTATCTTTCACATATGACTAAAAAAAAGTCCTAGGTAAAATAATTCATCCGTCTAGAAATCTAAAAGCGATCGCAAAAAAGTAGTTTCTGAATTTCTCTGCAGAAGTATTTAAAGCATTAGCATTTTGGCAAGATTTTTGTGGATATTTCAATGTTTTAAGCTTAAATTCCAATTTTAAAATGCTGCAGTTTGACAACTTAACAATACCAACAGAAAGACCTTGTCTAATACTTTTTGTGGTCCTATAATTTCTCTATACTTATTAATGCTTTATTTATTATTCATTAAATTATCTTTTTTGTTATTACAAGATAATTTTTTAAATAAATTTATAAGATTTTAATAAATAAATTTACATTTTTTCTCAAAAACATTTAATGGAACTATTTTAATGGAAATTTTAAATTTTATAAAGATATCACGAGAATTTAATTGTAACCACATATCCCAATCTGTGATACAGACAGACCGATTATTAGGACAAAGTCCGGGAGTCTTAAAAAGCTTGAACCCGCCCTTGAAAAGGGGGGATCTAGACGATACTTTACGCCCCGAACAGAAATGACGTGTATTCCACTCTCAATCAGTTATACCTGTCCGCCGCAAACAAGATCTTTTTTAATCAAGGTAGGCAAACAGCTAGACCTCGCAACAGATTGGAACGGCGACTGACGTCAGCGCCGGCGTGGGCGTGGCTCCAGGGTCACGTGAGGTGTGACGTGACCCTTGGTCACCCGTGTTGACACTCCGGGGTCCGCTTTTAATGAAATTACTCCTAACAGTTTTCCTTCTTTTCCCCCTTCTCCCCCTAGTTGTATCTTTCTTACAGTACGTTGTAATGGCGGGGAAACACGAAAATTGCATCGCTAGAATTGGCGACAGCTCGCCAAAAGTGATCAAGATACTGATAAAATTCGGATGTCGGCAGCTCAAAATTGTCCACGAACGTATTCCTTTTAAATGGCTTAAGAAATTTCAATGGAAACTTCAGTAAGGACGAAAAACTACTATCAAGCTGCGTAATTTTTCAGAAAAATAACATTCAGATTGCAGAAAAATCAGCTAAACTTCTCAAAGTTTATAACGTAACGAGAATTTAACGAATAGAATTAGAATTTTATAGCGTCATGTTATAACCTTTTGTATTGCAGATGCAAAATAAAAGCAATAAATTATTTTTTTAAAAAGTGTACAGTTTCATAGTTTAAGAAGTTACTGTTCTTTTGAATACAGAAAATTTCATAATATTCATAAAAAATCTCTGATCTAATAAAATCTTTTTTGTGATTAATTCAAAGGCAATGAAAATCCTGACAGTGCGTTTTAAAAATCTTTTTTCAGCTCTATTAGGGCATGAAATTTGTTAGAAGTACTGGCACAATAATAACACGATTCTTAAAGATCGTTGTTTAAAATTTATTTTCGTAAAGATAAAATTTCCTTTTTTGTTTGTCTGTACGTGAAATTTTAAACGTAGCGGAACACTTACTTAAACGAGGTTTGTTGAACTTTTTTTAATTTACAATTCCACTAAATTTGGTTTAAAAAAAAAATGGCGCGTGTCCATTTTCATCATCCTTTTTTTTTTTTTTTTTTTCTTGCTTTATTCCTATACATACGCATCCAACAGAAAGTAAAATAAGCACCAATTGACATTAAGTCAAAATAGTTTCAATTCATATAATTGCTTTGGTATGCTTTATCTTCATAATGTGTTTAATGTGTCATAATTTATTAAAATATAGCAAAATATGTTAAGAATTTATTTTTTTTCAAATGATATTTGTTCTCCTCTGAAAAAAATTTAATTCAATATTCCAAACTGAATCATTTGAAATTGAAAATCTAATCCATTATATATTTCTAGTCTTTTTAATTTTAATGATATGGTAATCTAAAATAGATTATTAACTACTTCTATAAATTAATATTGAAGGATCTTCCGAAGCATGTACGGTAGGATTTCATTCAAAAAAATTAATTCTATCAAAAGTTTTGACACCCAAAATTCAGGTGCTCAATTCAAAATGGCGTTCTGATACATAATTTATATAAAAAAAAAACTTTATGTAAATTTGATTAGTATGTTCGTGAATTCTCATTGGTTCCCAGTTTCATAAATTTATCTTGCTTAACATTTCTGCATAGGACCAGCTTTTATCTCTATCTTTGCAATGTACTCGGATATTGCTCCTAGCATGGTTGAAGACCTTTCTCTACGAAAACTGTTAAAAGAGAGAAATACAGTGAAACCCCTCTGAGCGGCCACCCCTCCGTTCCGAGAAAAATTGGCCGCTCAGAGGGGGTGGCCGCTTTGAAGGGTTTTCGTTACAATTACAAGATAATTGCTATAATACATAATATAAACAACTTACTTAATGCTGTTGCGTTGAGCACGCAAAAAGGTGTATTGTTATCGTATTTTGTTTAAATCTTCTGTATCTTTTTTCTTTTTTTTACCTTTTAATTTATATTTCTATTATTTGTTTCTGTATTATATTAGAAATAGCTGCATATGCGCCATTCTATATATTACAAAGAGTTTTAATTAATTTTTGACTAATTAATTTATAGTTAATATCTTTGTTAAATCTTGTTAATTATAACTGATAATATAAACAAGTCTGACACATATTTCTTATTTAAAATGAAGTTTGAGACTTATCTAAAGAGAAAATAGTACTTTATTTAATAATTTGTTACATTTTTTGGAAAAAAAAGGATACAACTTGTGACTGTTTTAAGTTTTTTCCCTTCTCGGAAAAAAACCATTTTTTCAGGTTCGTTTTTCAGTTTAAAAAGTAAATCTCTAACCGATGCTTTTGTTAAATGGGATGGGCGAACCCACCCGGCGGCCGTTCAGAGGGGTTGGGTGGCCGTTGCGAGGGGTTATTTTAACATTAGGTCTATGGACCGAAAAATCCGTGCCACGAAAAATTGGCCGTTAAGAGGGGTGGCCGTTCGAAGAGGTTTCACTGTATATCACAATAGAGTATCCTGAACGTGTAAAAAATACTAACAAAGTAGTAGCTCAAAGTGTAAAACCATCTTTCCAACATGTATCGGCACCAGACAGCGAAACACTCACCGGCAAACCTATTCGTCTACGTTTTAACATGGAGAAAGTGTCAAGGCCGCTGCAAAATTGCTGTTTTAGCACGAAGCTAAAACATTTTCATTTACTAATACTATGAAATCGTTATAAATCGTATTACAATAATTATACATATTTTATACACCTGCTTTTGTTAGACATATTGAATTGAATTAAAATTTATGGGCTTTCAAAATGCACCAGAAATAAAACGCATTGGTAGAATGTTTTATATTATTTGAACAAGAATTTAATGCTCAACAGGTTAGTGCCTTTTGCTTTCTTGATTTTATTGATTTTTGTATATCTTTAGATCATTAAAATAGAATATCAAGTCGACAAAACTAAGCATTCTCGACACCATTTTATATTTCAGATTTTGTATTTCATCGTAAGATTTGTCCTGTGAATGGAGAAGGAGCAAAGCCTCGAAGTAAGCAGCCATTGGTTTTCTCGCTTCAAAAAAATGACGAGCGATTGGACCAACTTCTTCGTCAAACGACTGGAGCAATTTTATTCTTTGTGAAGTGTGATTAATTAATTTTCTTATCTATAAATCCTTACACAAGTAATATTAACTGCTCGAAAGCAGATTAAAAAGATCTTATTATTTTTTTCATTGAAAAAACAACGATTGAGATGGTTGATAAAACTCCCCACTGTGGAGATTTCGAGAAAATAATTTATGGAAAATTAACTATATGTTATGGAGTTAGAAAGAGTATAACATTTATCTTCTGAAAATCCAGAGTAGTGTTCTCGTGAATCCACGGTACATATTTTGGCTGGAAGAAAGCTCTCCTGAATCGCTTCAGAATTACTAGAGAATTATTAACACGGAATCCGTTTTACAGTTAAGCCAATTTTTTAAAACGTTATTCAAAAAATCAGACGTAAAAAGGAAGATGTAACTTTCAACATTTAATTTACTTGCCCAACTGTAACGTAATTAAAAATGATCGCAACCCGAAAACAAACGGTTATATTAGGGGGGAGCTGGGTCATTCCATGTCAAATCAACCAAAAAAAATAAGATTTGACACCCATGATCTCAGATTTTCATGAAACTTGGCATATTTGTTCCTTTTATGGATTTAAGTAAGCATGCAAAATATTTTTGCTCAATCTCAAATACTTTAGGTTTTATAGCCTGTTGAAGTTTTAAGAATTTCAAGATTTTTATCGAATTAGGCTTAGCAAATACGATTGGTTCTTTTATAGAAAATAAGTTGTCTTCCTTATTTACCAACAAATGTTGATGAAAATATTTATGATTATACTTTAATATACAAGAAATCCAGTAAAAAATAAACTAAGCCAGTAAGCATTTATACATGGCCAGGAAAAATTCTGAAATGTTATTTTGAAAATTTTGTAAATGAAATATCGAGTTCCACACTAAGGGGACTATCATAAAAAGTGAAAAGGATAATCAAAAAAATTTATTTAATTTATTATTCTAAAAGATATACTCTATCACATGAAAAAATAAAAATAGTGGTTTTTTCAGTCCTTCATTATTTTTTAAAGGTCTAGAAAAAAAAATCGAAAATTCATGCGTTTGTTTTCAGTGTGTTAAATTCAAATTTCCTTTTGTTTAAATTCAGCAATTTTGTCTTGTAAACTATCAAAGTAACCACTATTATGTACTGCAGCTAAGGCTAAACAGAATTTAAAAAATAGTGCTAATAAAGTAAAAAAATTCAATTGCAAAGTGAGGTACTTATTTACGTTTGTTGGAATGGAAAAAGTTTAGTTACAAAACTCACCACTAAAAATATTTCAAATTCTAAGTCCATTGTCCTTTAATTTTCTCAAATGTTTTCAAAACTTGACTTTACAAGCAACATGCTTTCTTGGGAGAATTGGTAAGTTCTTCCAGTCATTGTTTTTGGAGGTTTCACGATTGCGATGATGTGAGGGATGGGTACTGCACATACATCTTCCCTGTTGGGCCAAAAAAATGATAGTGATGGTCCATTAGGATGTAAAAACTTTACAGTGACATCTTCTTCTTCTGCATTCACCTCACTCACCATACCAAAATACCATAAATTGTCATAAATACAACCGACAAAGCATCCAGGATATGAATCCTTCATTTTCACTAATAAAGTTTGATGCTTAAGTAAGTTGAAAGTAAGAGCTGGTGTTTCGTCTCTGCTGATTCTTCTAGCCTCAATCATTCCCAAGTCGTCTATTGGCTGAAAGTTGTGGAATAGTCTGGTTCCTGGAAGAGTTTGGGTATCTTTTAGACGACTTTCCAGAGTAAGGCTAGTAGAATCAACCGCTTCTTTAGAAATATGCTGGAAGGTAATGTTTGCAATGTTGACTTTGCAAAACTCGAAAAGCTCATTTGTTGTTGTAATTTGTCTATCCAGATGTTGTTGAAGACTTTGCTTCCTAGCTAATCGTTTGTCAGTACCCCCTATACCATCGCATTCTGTTTTCCCATGACTGGTTGCAAAAAATGACCACTGTGCTTTTAGTTTAAAGTCCTTCTCATCCAGACACAGATTCATGAAGTTGTATTTATTTTTATACTGCCCGGCACATCCATCACTGAAATAGTGAATGTTTGTTATATGTGGGTAGTTTTCTTTCAGAAAAGCAGTCACATTTTTTTGTATCTCGTATACCATATTTATGTCATGCTTCAGGTCATCAGATATGATACAAAGGGGTATAATCAGTTTTACATTGCTTGTATCCTTGCAGTGAATCATGACAGGATGAATAGTGCATGAATTTGAGTTCCAGTGGTAACCTTGAGCCTCATCTTGTATTGTGAATGCATAGTTTTCACTAAAATTCATCGAGACAACAGCTGTATTTGAGGAAGCAGTTCCCTTTAAATTTTTAAAAAATGAAGATTGTGATTTGGCAATGTATGAGTGTGGTATCAACTTATTCAGTTTTTCTACTAATTTTTCAATAAATTCACCAACTGAGGTCGAACACCGTATCATTTCAGTTCGATCCGTTGAAACCCACTGATTGTACTCGACAATGTCTTCATCATCATAGTCCTCAAATTTTGCCTGTAAAAATTGGACAAGGTTATCTTTTGATGGGCACTTGTCACAGTGCCTTAGCATACATTCTCTTCCTGCTCCTTCACAAACTATATATGACATAAGCTGTTTGTATTCCTCTTCAAAACCTGCTCCGTGAATCAATAAAATAACATTTTGATGTATTGTGCATACGCACACTAAGTGTGTGCCACTGGCACCAGCCAAAACGCACCACGTGGGTCTCAAAGAACAAAATTTTGAAAGACCTATTTTCAAGTTGGGGTATTCCAATTTAAAATTTGAATATAGCTCACCAAGATTACATAAAATCAAACGTTTTCTCTCATATACTTTTTTCCCTATACTCACCACATCCTTCATCCCCGGCAAAATTCTAGACTGTTCATCAAGCTGATAAAACTTTTTTACTAATTCAATGATATCAGGACTCAACTGTTTCCCATTTCTTCGAGCTGGCTCTGCTAAAAAGCCCTGGTCTTTGAAGAGTTTTTGAGCCTTACGAACAGAATAATCGGATACGTTGAAAGTCTCTTTTATTTTTCTTCTAGACCACATTAGTGAAGCTGGAATTGTCAGCATTTGAATCTGTTTTCTTCTTGATGTACCACTTAATTCATTTTTAATTATATCTACAAGCTTGTCTAAGTCTTCAGATTTTTTTATCACACTTTTTTCCACATCATTTTTTTCCTCTGGCAAATCAACTTCAAGAACATTTTGAATTTTTTCTTTAACAGTTTCATGCACTCTTTGCAGTTTTTCTTTACCATAAAATGATATGCTATGTTCACCAAGTGCATGTAATTTCATTGGAGAACATCCGATTTCATGGAATGAAGAATTAAGTTCAACAATCACATTTCTTTTTTGTAACTGTTCAGCAGGAGTAAATTCTACATCATGATCTTCATCTTCGGTATTTAAGCTGTTTTGAACATTACTTTCATCAATTTGTTTTATTTTAAGTAGCTTGTTCCTGCAAGATGCACAAAGTTTTTGCCCTGGTTTCACTGTGAAGCCTTTATATAAAATTATCCTACTCTGTTCCACAGTTACAACATGGAGCATTTTTTTAATTGTAGTTTTATGTTTTTTAAAAGGGTCACAACATACTTTTTGTAAAAACTCATAGTTTTTCAAAAACACACTTTGATGATGAAGACAAATAGTTTTTAATTCATAATTTGAGTCTGTTCTAAGTTTTAAAAGATTTAAATCAGTTTCAGACAGTTTTTCAATAGCTTGAATGGCTTTTCTGTTGACATAATTCAACAAATGACAATCACTGTGAGTAAATTTCCCCACAGAGCACTTCTCCATTTTTCCAATGTTAAAGAAATATATATTAACAATAGATTCTTTGCAAAATAATTTTATCTATTAAGCAAAATTGCACATACTTAGTTGTTAATGAAAAAGTTACAATAAAACAAAATCCACGTAGTAAAGTAAAAAAGCTAAATCAGATTTTTTTAAAAAAAACCTGTGAAATATGATCACCAATCATGCATTTTACACTAGCAATAGTCTGTGACTGACTGATGAATGAATGCCAAGTTGTGGGTGCTGAGCAGGCTTACTTGTTTTAACATGCCCAAACAAGTCTTGACTTGTTCAGACATGTGTGTGCCTGCTCAGTAGACAGTTTGAATGCTTTGATTGCCTATAATAAAATTCCTGAAATAGCAGTTTACTAGTGAGTTAATGAGAGTTTTGACCTGATATTTAAAGCTAAATTAAATTGTATTTATAAAATTTATGTACTTTTCTGAACAGATCTTAGAATTAATAAATCTACTCTATTACTTTAATCATGCACCACCAAATTTTTTATCAATCTTTTTTTTGTGTGTGTGTGTGTGTTTGATTTTAAAGCTCTTTCTGATTTGTGATGAATGAGTCAAGTGATTTCTAATTTTGAAGTCAGTAAAAATTATGAAGAACTGAAAAAACCACTATTTTTATTTTTTCATATGATAGAGTATATCTTTCAGAATAATAAATGAAAAAAAAAATTTTGATTATTCTTTTCACTTTTTATGATAGTCCCCTTAGTGTGGAA